>RHGH01000054.1:0-12485 GCA_005281585.1 Taphrina pruni | reverse complement strand
ACATGCTGGTATGCTCGTATAGCTCGTAGAATATGCATAAGTGGTGATTATGACTGGCAGGTGTATTTACCCGACCACAACGTCGTAATCAAGGCCAAGGCTCTCGGACCCATCTCCGATCAACATGCCTACAAAACGTACACCAATCAACAAATCTTAATCCGAGCCGGCGGACCCGTGGGACCCCCTAAGTGGAGACCCGCCGATTCCTGCTCGGTGATGAGTTTCGTGTCGAAGAAATACCTTGACAAATATCACCCTGACGTGAAGCCCGAGAAGAAGGACGCCTCCCACAAGCCGATCGGCGGGCTGGTAAAAGACGCTAAATGCCTCTCTTCCCACGGCTGTTGGCTGAAGCTGTACCTCCCTATGACTGACGGAGAGGACGTCCTGATCGATAGCTACTTCCATATCCTGGAAGACTTCATGCCCGGACTGCTCCTGGGGCAAGACATTAACGTGGCATACGGATTCACGTTCGATCCCGATAAGGAGAAATTCTATATTCGGGGTGCAAACCACGCCAATGGCAAGTTGCTCGTCAGGCAACAATCCGCCGAAGCGAGACGCCCAGTCAAGATGGGAAAGAGTATGGTCGCCAAACCTGGCCACGTATCCCACGTCCCAGTCCATTTCAAACCGTTCGAAAGGGACATGGTCTTCTACGGGAAAACATTCAGTAATTCAGCCTTTGGCAAGGAGGGCAAGGCGCATGGACACCTGATCTCGAAAGAAACCAACCAAGTCCGTTTCTCCAACCTGGGCGACCAGCCGATCAAGCTACAAAAAGGCAACATCATCGGCTGGATAGAGCCCATCTCGAACCCAGAGACAACAGTGTGGCTACTAAACCTGCCAACACGGTCACTCAATCCATCGCGATGGGGGGAAAACGAATCCGAAATCTTGCCGCACATCCCAAACCCTTGGTCAGGAGACCAAGGCATCAATTCGTCCGACGGAGTGCAACAGGATTTTCCATCCCGCATTCGAAAGTCCCAGGAGTGCGCATAGATACGGGCGCCGCTCATTCGCGCCGCAACAACCATATCCATATCCATATCCCACAGCGACAACCAGAAGCATCAATACAAGAATCACAAGCAACAACAACAAGCACCACAGCAAAGCGAAGCGCGCGTCTCGCCGCTGATAGAGAACCGGGGTCACCCGCGAATATTGACCCCCTGCGTATGAGTACACAAACAGACGACTCGTCTGGCTCTAGTGGGGGTAAGGGGAAGTCACTGTCCCCTTATCCGTCCTCCCAGATTGACTCACTCGATAGATCCCGTTTAGCGGCTCCTCTAGTAGAAGCCCTCCATGTCCAGAACGCACCAGATCTGCCGCCCTTGAACAACTTAGGCCTCGGTACCGAAGAAGTCCTGGACGACGCCGAAGACGAGTTCGACAAAATCGACATCAACCCCGAACTGTCGAGCCACGAGAGACAGCTCCTCCTTGACGCCCTCAACAACCACCGCAACGTCTTCAGACCCGGTTGGGGTCTTTTGAACGACGGCTCGGAGATGGTCATCAAGTTGAAACCTGGTACAGAACCCATTGCGCAGGCCCCGTTCCGTAATTCGCCTAGGGCCAAGTCGGTGATCGACCCCATTTTAGACGAGATGAGGGAGAAGGGTAGATCCCGAATATCCTCCTCGCCGTGGGCGTCCCCTGTGTTCACCGTGGAGCAACATGGGAAGAAGCGCTTGGTCATCGACTTCCGCAAGGTTAACTCGGTGGTGGAACGTGACCAATACCCCATTCCCCGGCAGGATGAAATCTTCGCCGCCGTGGCCGGAGCACGATATATCACCACCTTCGACCTTACGAAAGGCTTTTACCAGATCCCCATTGCGGAGGAGTCTCGCCCTATTACCGCCTTCACTTTGCACCGCGGTTTGGAAGAGCTCAACGTAACAGTAATGGGATACAAGAACAGCCCAGCGTACTTTCAACGAAAGATGGATCAGCTGCTCGCGCGCTGGCGGTGGCAGTCCGTCGTCGCCTACCTCGACGACCTGATCATATGGTCACCCACGGCAGAGCAGCACGCCAAGGACATCTCCAATGTCCTTTCAGCTTTCGACAAGGTCAATCTTACACTTTCTCCAAGCAAGGCACACGTAGGATATTTCAACACCGAGGCTCTTTGTAAGGGCACGGTACGAAATGGTGGGAAAGTCGTCCTATAAACTATCTAAGACTATGTCGTGATATAGCGGCGAGCGAGGTTGTCGAGGACGACGACGACAGAAGACGGGCGTGGGAGCTCCATGCCTCGACAGTGCCGCCGGAGAACGATGCAGACGTCCTCGTCGCTGATACATCCGAGAGAATGTAAGGAGATAACATATGCCTTCGCCAAAGCCGTTGCCAGTAAAGATGATTGAAATAAAAATGTAATGCGGCTTGATGTAGTTCAGTTTGAGCGACGGGTCGGTCGAGATCGAGTGGAGCGTTTCGTGACAAGGCCGGAGTCGAGTCTTTGATTGTATTCGTCGACCAAGTCCTTGAATGATTCTGATTCCTCTTCGTTATACCAGAGCGAGTCCGAGGCCGGATAGCCAAGAAACTTGACCAGGTATTGTTTTTGTTTGCGAAAGATTCGTGAATCGATCACCGCCTCTGCTTCGTAGTGTTCGAATTCATCGTCGACGGCGAGGGGCGGGGGAAGATTGTCTTGGCGCTCATAATCATCGCTCGGTTGCTTCGTCAAGTGTTGCAGGTTGATTACGTCGTGCATTTTGTAGTCGGGGGGCAGCTGTAGACGGTAAGCAGACGTGCCGACACGTTCCACGATTGGAAAGGGGCCAAATCGACGCGCACCAATTTTGCTATGGTCGAAGCCAGGGATCTTGAGGCCGGCCCGGCCTTCCACGTAGACTTTGTCGCCGACTTGGAATTGCCTTTCGGACTTGATGTTCTTGTCGTGCGCTTTTGCCATGACGCTCGCGGATTCGAGGATGGCGTCGGAGACCTCCTTTCGGATGATGTTTCGTCGGTTGGCCAATTCGATTATGGCGTCGTTGCAATCCTCGAAGGAAGAGCGCTCCTGCAATGAATCGAGAACCAGTCGCGGCATGAACCCGTACAGAACTTCGTAGGGGGATGTTTTCGTCACCGCGTGCTTGGCGCAGTTGATATGTAGCTCGATTTCTCGGAGTCGAGGTTTCCAGCGCTCGTTTGTGCCGTAGCCAACCAGGGAACGAAGGATATTTTCCATGGTTTGGTTGGTTCTCTCACTTAAGCCGTCAGTTTGGGGATGGAACGCGGTGGACATGAGCAGGGTAGTGTTCATGAGCTTGAACAACGATTTCCAGAAGGTAGAAGTGAAACGTACGTCTCTGTCAGAGATAATGTTGCTGGGCAGCCCATATCTGCAATAGAATTCTTGGTAGAATCTTTCTGCGATCTCTGGTGCCCCGTCAGTAGTCTTGCAAGCGATGAGAGTGACTATTTTGGAAAACTTGTCCGTGATTGTGAGAATCGCGTCCATCTCTTCGCAAGGTGGAAGGCCGGTTACAAAGTCCATAGCCACCGTGTGGAAGCAGAGGGGCTCCGAATCGATGGGATGTAGGAGTCCTTGTTTTTGTGCCTTGTTGCGGATGACGCAGCAAGTCGGGCAGCTTGCTATATATCCCCGAAGGCGGGCTGCCAGACGAGGGATGTAGAATGGCTCTAACTTGGCGTATGACTTGGCGAAGCCTACGTGGCCAGCCTGATCGTGACACGACTGGAAGATCGTTTGGTGAACGGCGTCCGTGATGGCCAAGCGGTCTCCGAGCTTGCGATCGATAAGCCAGAGCAGCCCATCTTTCAAGCGGAAGTTGTGGAAGATGTCGAGGCTTCTATCTGACATGTGCGTAAATATGCCGGAGAAATGCTTGTCATTGACGTAACTGGACGACAGTTTGTTCTTGAACGCCTTGTCCATTCCAATTTTCATTGATGTCATTGAGTTCACGTTGACCATGTCTGTCTCGGGGTCAAGTGGTTGACGCATTTCGCTGGGGAAGGTGCTAGCGATCGGAAATCTCGAAAGAACGTCGGCGTTGCAGTGCGCTCGCCCTGCGCGATGAACAATGGTAGCGTGGGGCTTCCACTTTTGCAAAGCTAAGGCCCAAAGAGTGAGGCGCTGGTTGCTCTTTGTCTTGGCGCTAGTAGCATTAAACAACCAGGTCAGCGCGCTGTGATCTGTGTACACAGTCAGCGGGTGTCCTTCAATCATGTGACCGATCTTGTCAAGAGCCCAGACTAGCCCTCCAGCTTCGAGCTCGGTCGGCCAGTAGTTCCTCTCATTCTTCTTTAGTTTCCGGGAAATGAAACATACCGGAAGCTCCTCTGACTTCTTCCATTTGGTCTTGCCGGATGGGACTATGTGTAGGGCGCCGCCATAGCCGAGCTTGCAGGCGTCGACATATAACACATACCGCACGTTGCGGTCGATCTTGGCGTGGGACCTAGTAACGGAGGAGGCCAGCTTCTCTTTCAGCAACCGGATAGCCTCGCTGCCCTCATCCGGGAGCCTGAAATCAATACCTTTTGTCTTTTTAGCGGTTGCTAGAAATTCGGACAGACTGTGAGAGATCTGAGCGTAATTCTCGATGAAGAGCCTGTAGTAACCAAAGAAACCGAGCTGTGATTCTAGCTCCGCTACGGAAGTGGGGAGCGGGAGCTTCATCATGGCTTCGATTTTCGATTTCTGGGTTCTGAGTCCAAATCTGTTGACAACGTGCCCGAGCAATTGCACAGATTGGAACCCAAGGAAGGCTTTCTTCTTGTCCAGCATGATGCCGGCATGGTGCAAAGTTTGGAGTACCCAGCGTACGTGCTCTAGATGCTCGTCCCAGCTTTTGCTGAAAATAACTATGTCGTCCACGTAAACAATGACAAATGACCACTTATAGACCCCGAGTAACCGGTCCAGCTCACGTTGACAGAAAGCTGGAGAATTGAGGTATCCCATCAATGCTCTTGTTAGCTGGTAGGTCCCTCTATGAGGGGTGATGAACGTCGTTTTTGGCCTGTCAGCGGGGTCGATTGGCATCTGAAAGAAGGCCTTTATGATATCAAACAGGCTCAGATACTCGGCGCCCTCCAGAGAGTTGAATATTTCGTCCTGCCGGGGCAGGGGGTAGACATCCAGCGGTGTTCGTTCGTTGATCTTGCGAAAGTCGATCACGAACCGAGGTTTGTTCTTTTGCACGACCAACAAGACAGGAGAACTGTAGTCTGTTGCCGTAGAGTCTTCGATGATGCCTTCTTGTTTGAGCTGATCCAGGATTGGGTCTAAAAGCCTCCGTTTGTGTGGAGACATTGGGTATGGCTGGCTCAGCGAGGTCTTGCCGAGATACTCTGCCTTGATGGGCATCTTCATTGCGGCGCCGTTGTTGAGTTTTCCGATGCCTTCCCACATGGAGAAAGAACTCACGAGGTCGTGCATTTGCTTGTACTGGGATTTGGTCAACCGGGAGGAAAAATTCCACCCGTCGCTTATTGCAGGTTCTTCGAACGGAGGCGCCAGCGACTCGCTTCCGTTCTTCGCTGAAAATCCGCGACTTTGTCGACCAACTCCTCTGTTTCGACTGGGGTTGTGGTTGGGGACGTCGGTGTTTGAGTGATGAGTAAATCATTCAACTGTGATTTGGTGATGTTGTTAACCGTCACGTCGTCCAATGTGACGCCAACGCAGTCGATCTCATCAGCCTCTAGGTCGTTGAGTAGCTCATTTGTGAATGAAGCCAATGGTTTTCCCGGAATCGATTGAAGATTTGAGTCGTGTTCAGAAACGAATGTGGGGCTACTGCCTGCCATGGGGTGCACGTTTGTGTCGATGCCCATGACCTGACTTGTGGAGTTGGCATCCACTGTCTCAATCATCGGAGAGGCGGTAGGGGAATCTGACCCTTTCCCGCAACACTCCTCACTGAGTTCGCCTGTTCTGACTGACTGGGAATTTGACCCGTCAACGTTGTCAGAAGGAGCTACAGTTTTCTCCGTCGATCTAATGCCCGCGTCACCCAGCAAAAGATCCAGACCGCGTCGGTCGGTAAACGTTTCTTCACACGCAATCGCGTAGATGTTGGGGTCTACAGTCTCAGCAAGTGCCAAGATCTTTCCTTTTGGGATAACCAGTTCCGAGTCTCCAAAATTGGAGACATTGATGGCGGGAGTAGAGCCCGATATGATGCAATGAGGCACCATTCCATCCGAAACTCTGGCTGGAGTCAAAAGGTATTCGTTGTGGGAACCTTTGACGTCATTGATATTCACAAACCTTCCCGACTTTGGCGGAATGACTACCTCATGCGCTGAAGTGACTAGCACCGCATGCAGAGAATAGCCGTTTCCTGCCATTGCGCAGCGAAGCACCCCGGCGTCAGTCGGGATGTCGATGGTCTGGTCAGGGAAGTTGATGAGCATGTTGTTGTACCGAAGGGCGTCGCCGCCCAACAGGAACCCAGTTCCAGCAATGGAATTGTTGGTGATGTGGATTTCGGCCTTGACAAGGACCAATTGTCCATTGGTTGACGGAAGGAAGAGACCGCTAGTGATGTAACGATCGACAGCTTCGGATTTTCGTCCATTGTATCCGGCTCGAGCCATGATGGGGTTCTCGAGCTTCATGACTTTGTGGTCAGAGAAGTGTTTGACTCTCGTTGTTTCGTCCATCAAGGTCGGGCCACAGCCGGAGTCGGCTATGATTGGGAATTGGAGACCAGATCTCTTAGCCTGGCACATGAGAATTACTTCTTTTTGTGCCTTAAACAGTGTGCCTTCACCGAATCGAAGGTTGTGATTTACTTGCGATCTGGCGATCTTTGCGCGCGGCTTGATGGGGGTAGATCTTTGTTCGATTCGAGTGCTATTCACTTGAACAAAGTTGACATAATCACAGGATGATGTCGAACTCGAATCCCCGTCGGATTCGTTGCTTTTCTCAGTTTCGGAGAAATCCGAATCGGAGTCGTTGACGATGTTGTGAACCTTGCTTTTAGTCGATGACTTGGGCGATTCCTTGTTGGTTTCGGGACAATCGTCGCGCCAGTGGTTGCATTTCTCGGAGGACTTTCCGAGTTTCTCGCATACGCGACAGGGATACGGCGGGTCCTTTCTCTTGGTCGCTTTTACCGAGTCGGGTTTTGATTTCTTTGCTTCTCGGTACGACGAGCTTTGCGAGGATCCGCCACGCTTTTTGTCGGATGAACGACCCGTTCGCCCTTTCTCACGCTCGGCCCCATCGGCAGGCCATTTGTCCGCCATTTCGAGGTTTCTCAGTATCAGACGAAACTGAGCTACCTTTGTTGGACTAGAGACAACTAGGTTCTCTCTCCAACGGCGAGGCAGAGCGTTGATCATCTCGTTGCATTGAACCTCTTCGTCGTTCAGACCAGCCGCTTGCATAAGGGAGACCATATGACCCACAAACTCCGAAGTGGATGAAGCATCCTTGTACGAGTAGGCGTGCAATTTCTTGAGGGCCTGGCCCTTGCTAATGCCAAAGTCTCGTTTCAACAAGTATGTCCAACCAGCCAGAGTCTGTTGTCGAAGCAGGTCTTCTTCGCTGAGACTGGTCAACCACCAAGAGACCTTTACTAAAGCTTGGTCAAGGTTCTCGACGACGTTCTGTTCGCCGTGGCGTACAGCGAGCTGTTTCAGTCGTCGGATGTAAGCGTCGACGGTATTTTCGTCGTCATCCGGGTCGAACATACCGATAGCCGAGGCCTTCAACGCTGTTCGATTTCCCCTCCGGGCGTCGTCCCCTGAGGTGGTTTGGAAGGTGAACGCGGGGTCAAGAGTCTCTTGAGCCGCATGCACCGCCCGAGGTCGGACCATGTTTGGTGTCTCCTGATCGTGGGATCGGCGATCCGTACGCCCATGAGGTCTATTGAGCTGCAATTCGTTGATTAGTCGTTGTTGCTCTGTGATCACCCGTTCTCTGTCTTCGATAATTTCGGATTGAGATTGGATGAAACGGTTTAGAGAATTGCTATCACGTCCAAGTGCGGCGTGAGTTGGTGGATCCTGAGCTGCAGTAGAATCTGGTAGAACCGGAACCGAAGCGGCTCGGAAGGGGTCGCCGGCTACTCGTTGAAAGGGATCCACTGGAGCTGCGGCGAGTCGTTGGCTCTGACGTGAAAGACTTCGCTGAGATCGGTTCTCTTCGAGGTCTGTCATTCGTTTCATCAGATCTTCTTGACCTTTGTTCATCTTCTGCTGTACTGCCTCCAAGTTTTGCAGCATGGCGATGACGTTCTCCATTCCGGCGGTGGCAGTAGAGGAAGCGGACTGCGATGCCCGCTCAGAACTTCCCGCTGAGGCTTCACCTGGCAGCAACTCTGATTGTTTGCCCTTCGATGATGAGGCTGCCTGCCTCCGTGTCGTTACGTTACTTCCTGGGATCGGAGTGTCTCGATCCGTGTCAGGGGGTGGGCTACGCACGACCGGCATAGCCCCTTGCGATGAGTTTCGTCGATTGAAAGATTGTTGATTATCCCGGGCGCTTGAACGTCCTATTCGTTGGGAGCCACTGTAAGGGCACGGTACGAAATGGTGGGAAAGTCGTCCTATAAACTATCTAAGACTATGTCGTGATATAGCGGCGAGCGAGGTTGTCGAGGACGACGACGACAGAAGACGGGCGTGGGAGCTCCATGCCTCGACACTCTTGGACACAAGGTCGGGCGCCTCGGCCTGGGAACTGTAGATTCCAAGGTGAAATCGATGCTGGAAATGAGAAAACCAGAGAACTTGAGGGAGCTGGAGACTGCTCTGGGCACCTTCGGTTACTATCGTAACTTCATCCCAAATTTCGCACAGATCGCACGGCCTCTGTACGAGGCGAAAAGCGGGATAATGACCCCTTACCAAGTAATCTACAAAGACAAGCTGAAAAGTTCTAGTTCCTCGAAAAATACGAAACCGATGATGGATTACGAGCAACTGGCAAACAGGAAGTTCAAATGGGACGAGAGTTGCGAGGCTGCTTTCATTCAATTGAAGAACATCCTGGCCTCGTCCAATGTCCTTATGGCTCCGATCTGGGATCGCCCCTTCGTCCTATATTGCGACGCTTCCTATAGCGGCTACGGAGTTGCCCTGCACCAGCTGCCACCAGGCGCCGAGCCCAAGCGCAAGAACGAGAGGCCAGTGATGTACTTGTCGAGAAGCCTGAACAAACACGAGTCTAACTACTCCCCCACCGAACTGGAAGCCGGTTGTATTGTTTGGGCTATCACCAAGCTGTCCCACTACCTCGATGGCGCCGACTTGGAGATAGTCACCGACCACTCTGCGTTGCAATGGATCTTGAAAGTGAAGGACACACCATCAACAAGGCAGAACAATCGACTACTCCGATGGTCTATCCTGTTGTCCCAGTATGGCGACAAGATCAAAATCACGCACAGGCCAGGTATTGCACATGGCAACGTGGATGGTCTTTCCCGTTTGATCTCCAAGTTCTGCGAGGACGCCGAACCACATTTGTGGGTGCCATCCGGTCTAGATCTCAACCCAGAGCAAGACTGGCGACTCGCGTACTCACAGGACAGATCCTTGAAATTGATCTACGAAACATTGGAATTGGAGAGCAAGTCCAGCGACAAGCAAATATCCTACCATGCTTTCACCTTCGACCCGTCCACTCACCGCCTGTACTGCACCGTGGACTCCGTCCTCAAGTTGTGCATTCCAGTCAGTCGTCTAGGCGAAACAATCACCGCAACACACGAAAAGTACGCTCACCTTGGAGCCGAGAAGACATTCGACAGGATAGCTCGCCGATATTGGCACCCGCTGCTCTGGCGCGAGTGCAATCGCATCGTCCGCGACTGCGCCTCCTGTCGGGAAAACTCGATCATGCGGCACAAGCCTTGGGGCCTCGCCCAGCCGATTGCGTCGCCCTGCATTCCCTTCCACACCGTTGCTACTGATTTCGTCACAGGCCTGCCTAAGTCAGGGAACGAGGACTTCGACGCCTTTATGACCGTGACCGACAAGTTCACGAAAGTGCTCCACATCATCCCATGTCGTAGCGACGATGATGCCACGAGAAGCGCCCGTCGCTTCTTCGCAGTGATCTATCGCTACCACGGAACGCCGCATCGTATCATCTCGGATCGTGACGCGCGTTTCACTTCCAGGTTTTGGGAGGAGCTGTGCCGCCTGATGGGCATAGAGAGAGCGATGAGCACTTCATACCACCCACAAACCGACGGCCAATCTGAGAAATCTAATCAGACGGTGGAGGTAGCCCTACGACATTACGTCGACCACGAGCAAGAGAACTGGTCGAACTACATTCCGGAGGTTGAATTCGCAATCAACTCAGCGAAAAATGACACCACGAAAGTTTCTCCTTTCGAAGCGTTATATGGGCTGAATGTCACAGACGGACTGGCCGCCGCGTCAGGCCTGGTAAGCAGTAGCGACACCGCGCTACAGTTCAAAGAGAGAATAGCGCGCGTTAGGCAAAGAATCTCCGCAGCCATTACCTTCGCGCAGACACGACAAGCCCGCTATTACGACCGGCAACACCAGCCGAAGACTTTCGAAGTCGGAGACGAAGTCATGCTAGACCTGCGTGACTTTAAGGTGCCCGGAATTGCAACAAACAAGATAGGACCCAAACGAATCGGACCCTTCAGAATCCTGGAGAAACACGGCCGTCTCGCCTACAGACTGGATCTGCCTGCCACCTACAAAATACACCCTGTTATCTCCATCGCCAAGCTGGAACCTGCTTCCCGGAACGATCGACGACATTCCAGACCTCCACCTGTCGTGTCAGAACTGGATCCAGAGGCGGTCGAGTACGAAGTGGAAGACATCGAAGCAGAGGCTACCATTCGACGCGTGCTGAAGTATTTCGTGAAATGGAAAGGCTACGAAAGGTTCGAAAACACCTGGGAACCAGCGACTGAGATAGCTCGCGGTGCGCCCGACCTTGCCCTCGACGCGGCGTCTCGATCGATCATCCTCGACGAGACCGACTGGCACATATATCTACGCTACAGCTAGTCCCTATATAGATTATCCATTCACAGATCCATCTTTCCATTGCGAACGTAACGCTCGTTACAGTTACACGAGCAAATACCCTGGCTCAGGCATATGGGATTTCAAGATCATTTACAAGGTCTTTCGCGCAAGGATATCACAATGAGTTATGTAAAACCAATATCTGGCGAGCCTGGTTTTGATGTCATGTTCAAGCTCGGTGAACAGGCAGATAAAGCTCTGTCAGAGAGCCTAAGTCCTTGTCAGAATGGAAAAAACTGCAAGATGACTCGGCCAATGGCAGTGATTTTGACAAAATTTGAGCAGATGAAGAAGGAGGTTACGGGCAAGTTCAAAGGATTTAATATCAATATTCAGCCGGCAACTGCGAGAAGATATTTTGACCTCTGGAAAGGTCTGCTCTACTACTTCTATCGAGTCACTCAAGGTCATGTTCTTCTCGACAAAGAAAATCAAGTACTCTGTACCGCAACAGAAAGACAGCAATTTTACCTCGACAGCTTCAGAGAGGCAATTGACGATGAAAATGAACCTATACAAGAATTACTCTCGGAGAACCTAAGTATGTCGCTCATACAATACCAAAAAGAGACAAATATATTCAGCTCAGTAGTACTGTCGTACTGCGCAAGTCTTGCAGTCAACCTGAAAAGCGTAAATGGTACACAAGGCTCATGGAAGGAACCCGGCAACTTCAACTCGCTCCTATCAGGGCTTATCTACTGTGCACAACTGCTACTCTTCAGAGAGGCTCTATATAACGAGTCACAACCTGGACATAACGTGACACAGGCTTTACAAGAATCATGTTCTAAGTGGCTGAATCCGTTTGAGAGTACATCGTTTGGTCTTATTCTGCACTGGCGTAGCTATTTATTTGCAGTTTCCAAGACGGAAGTCTCTGTGCAAGAGGCGACCTGGGACCTGAATCAGATGCAAATTACATATCGTGACACCTCGATCACCATGGACGAGATTACAAAACTCTATAATCAGACGTACCGACGTGCTCAGGGTATCTTAGACCGGGATCTTCTGCTTGGTATGGATAATCACACAAAACTTTCTCCCTCCATGTTACAAGACTCCACAAGTCAGAAAAACTCGGGTTGGTGGTTTGGTAATCACAAGGCCAACGCTGATGTACTTCTTGGTGCCGATTCAAGCGTGATGCAACACATTCTATCAAATAAGGAGTTGTACGATCAGTTTGTTGATGAAGGAGAAAAGTGGCGTGTACAGGCAGCTAGACTTTATGAATCCCATCTACAAGAATTCTTGGAATGTATGGTTGTGCTCGCACAACTGCTTCCACCGCTAAGAGGTACGGAGACTCTGACGTTGACATGGAAGAATACCTCAAAACTTCTCGGAGTTTTACTACAATATCAGGAAGTCATGTTCCTAACAACCTATCACAAGAGCGAGTCTACTATGGGTCGATCTAAGACGAACGC
>RHGH01000053.1:0-19261 GCA_005281585.1 Taphrina pruni | reverse complement strand
CCTAACCCTAACCCTAACCCTAACCCTAACCCTAACCCTAACCCTAACCCTAACCCTAACCCTAACCCTAACCCTAACCCTAACCTTTCCAAAATATCAGAGTGAACGCTTGAGCGTTCACAACATAAGAATCCTCTGTCACCATATATAGCTACGAGGATAGATGAAGGTTCACGTGTGTACATTAATATCACTGGAAATTAAAAAAGCCAGGCTTCAAAAGGTCTTGACAATGCCTACACTTAAGGTAAGAACATCCGGATCGTAACAATTTTCCTCAATCAAGCCGGGTCTTCTCAAAAAGTCATCGTGTTCTAGGATGATCTTTCAGTTTAACCATCACTAGCTCAGCGTAGTCTGCGTAACGACTTCTAAGTTGAACAAGCCCTCTAAGCCGGATGTGACCACTCGTAGAATGTGCTCGTCTGAATATTGCCGTTCGCGTCAGTTCCACAAGCGTCATCGGAAACTTGATATGCCGCGCTGGTGAATCCGTAAGGATAAATATTGCACTGACCTGTACCCTGTGCTTCGACATAGGTCAGGACGATCAAACCATAACCATTGTTTTGAGCAAAGTCCTCGCTGTATGTAAGACAGTCCTCTGCCTGCTCCTCACGCGTGATACTAGCATCATATGTGACTGAATCAGGAGCGGTTTCCTGCCAATTGTTCTGATATGCTGGTCCTGCAACGACATCGAGGGTTGTGGGATAATTTGATGGTATAGGGTACAAGAATGACGTGGGCTCGACTATGATGTGACATGTCGAGGATGACGTTGTGCTCGTTACAGATGATGTCTCTGACGTGGAACTCGTTGTGAATGTGGTCGGTTGAGCGGCTAAAGTTGACGACGAGGATGTAGTCGGTTCTGTAGAAAAGATTGAGGACGAAAATGAGGATGTAGTCGAGGTCTGTTCCATGCTGCTTTCTTCACCGGAAGACGATGAGGTTGAGGACGTAGTCGCACCTGCATCAAAGGTTGAGGATGAACTTATAGTCGAGGTTGCTTCAGCAATGGCTGCTTCACTGGCAGAACTGGATGATGAGAATGTGGTCGAAGTCTGTTCATCGCTGACTTGCTCGCTGGCAGAAATGGAGGACGAGAAGCTAGACGAAGTCGATGATGTTGTAGCTATGGTTTCGGTGGAGGTCGGCACAAAGATAGTGATCACTGCATCACTGGTACTTGTACTGCTGACTAGCGCCGAACTTGTCGTGTCGTAATCGGTGCTTGAAGAGCTGGTACTGACGGACAGAGGACCGAGGTCGAACGATCGGAAGGCTTCCGAAGTTGTCGTCGAGAACGACATAGAGACCTCGGTTGAACTTGTTGTTGAACTTACTGATCTGCCTTGGCCATCAACACCGGCGCCTTGATTTGGGTCGACAGCACTGGTGCTGATAGACGTGACAGAAGATCTGGAAGAGCTTGCAGTCTCAAAGGACATGGTCGAGTCTGTCATGGGCGCGTCAGTATTTGTCGTCGATGATACTGATGTCGAGGTCTGTTCTGGAAGTGCCGAGAACAGCATGGAAGTTGGGAACAACAGCGACGAGCTATGAGTTCGGCCATTGCCATTGATTGCTGCTCCACCATCGGAATTAATAGTAGAGGAGGAGATGGTTGGTGCCATTGAAGTTGATAAGAGCGATGAGGAAGTAGTCGCATTCGGATAGAGGGCAATCGGGATGGATATGACAGGTGCAGTAGTGATTCCTGTGTTGATCGCTCCGACGCCGTTGCCACCGTTGCCTGGAGATACAGTTTGTGTTGAAGTCGACGTTGTGGTAACGGTTGTGGTGATTGTCTGCACGACCGTGGACGCAGGGACGTTTATAGTCGATACTTGAGCCTGTAGCTGACCACTGACGGTGATATAGACTGTGGTGGCATAGGCATAGGCGGGGACTATGATGGTCGATGCTACAATGCCCGTCGATTGACCGACAACATAGACAATGTTAGTCCCTGATGTTCCTGTGCCGACAGCTCCATTCTGACCGGCCGCAACGCCAGGCGATGTAGATCCACCATTTGCCACTGCTTGACCAGAAGAAACATTGATAGTACCAAGACCAGGATCGTTGGACGACAACTGAGGGCATTGGCAAGAATCCAAGCTAAGCTGGGTTGTGCCGCCCACTACGGTTCGGTAGACTGTAGGAATAGCGAAACCTGCAAGCGCGTAGCCGTGTGTGAAAAGGAGTGTCAAGGAAACGAATGTGGGGACCCTCATGATTCGGTGGATCAAATGTGTTGCTGTAGGAACTTGCCAGAGATGACGAGCAAGTCAGTGCGATAAGCACGACTTTATGCTGCTACCACGACGTGGGTTCAACAGACATTACATTCCTCCAAACTCGACCTTGATGCACCACATTCTGGTGTATCAAACACCACTGTCAAGTCAGACTATTGGTATGTGAGCAATGGAGACTCATCCATACGATGCTATGCACCACAAAGACAATCAAAGCTACGCACCACGGGCGAGAGGTACCGAAACAGACATGCGAAACGACTGCAATTGGTCCACTTTGCGAGCCAGGCTATCTTCGAGCAGCATCCTCCCATTCCTCAGACCTCCGTCTTGACACGACATGTTCACGATGGGTGGTACTGTGAGGGGCTCGTCCTCATGTCCAAAAGACGAGTGAGCGGAAGACCGCATGCTCTCGCCCGGTCTACGTATCAAACGTTCCAACCAGTGGATGCATGATGAAAAGATTTTGACAGCTCAACCAGCCAGACGGACTGTCAAGCGGCGGACGAATGCTACTTGGGCAAGTGGCGCCCAATCTATGCGACTTATAGCTATGTACTTGGTGTGGCAAGTACGTCCCCGGGTAAAGCAGGCAATTACACAGGTGGTGGGCTGAACCTGTCAAACCCAAACCCAGAAGCAGGAGAAGGAAACCCTGTTGCAGTTCGCAGGATGAAGAAGAACGTGAATAAACCTCGGGGCGCAGGGAAAAGAAGGTTCAGATGCCGGAGAATTGGGGCAACGGGAGTATTTCCCCATTAGGAAGGTGCCTGCGAGTACTTTGAGCAGGGCTCCATTCTTGTTCTCCTGCTCCCTTGCTTTTCTGTCTGTCAATTAGTATGTATATCTCTTGTAGCGTGCTCATGGTGAATCTCCCTCTTGTACGCGGTCGTCGCTCAGTCTGCTCTCTGAAATTCGTCTCCTGTTGGCTCTCTATTCGTGTTTCTTTCCTTGTAACGAGGTGTTCTATCAGCGTACAAAAATGCATGACTGCCAGCTGGAATAGCCGCTTACGCTCTTCACCTGCCACGGACATGTCATGGATGAATCCGCGCCAAAGCATGGATCACCACCGCCACGGCGATGGATAAAGGATCAATCTGCGCCATTCGTGCATTTTAGAGGGATGGCATGTGTGACACTTGCGTCGGCTTGTCCAGCACATCTGTTGAACAATGATATCTATACTCCCAAGATACGTCGTGCACAGTTCTTTCGGGCATATAGCACATTCAACGAGTATCTGACACATTCCAGTCGTGTAGTTTTCACACACTACTTGGAAGATTCTTTATCGCAGCATATCCCGTGCTGAATGGCGATACGATGTATAGGTGTGCTATCAGCGTCTAGTTGCCGTCATGGGCTCACGGCCAGTATCCGGCGAAACCACATCGATACTGGAAATCTCACAAAAGTTCCATGATATTATGGGACAAATGTTGTGGCCGGTGTGCAGGCCGTGATGTACACAACTTTCCGTCACCCACGGTGCTCGTGCACGGGTCGGATCGTCCCCGATATTGATAAACGTCATGGAAATTCCTTCTCGATGTATGCCACCTTCGAAATGACCCCGAAACTTGTAGGTACATGTTGTACAGCCAAAGTCCAGACAGATCTGTCGGCGAAAAGCTGACTTGAAATATCGCGGACGTCGCGTGTCGTAGTACGTGAGGCCCACAAAGGCGTCAATGTTTTCCAATCGTACACCGTACAAATTGTCCCTGTCGGTGTTATAGACAATGCTCCAACGAAATGTCATGAATCGCGCGCCACCGACAGGACAGTTGACGTGGTAGACGGCGTTCAGCGTCTTCCGCCTGACTAAACGCCGAACGAGACGTGACTGTCTGGTCAGCTCTCTGTTCTCAACGAGAGGAGTTGCAATCACCTCTTCATCCACAGGCCGGTATTGTGCGGATTGCAGCACACTCGTCACGGCTTCATGGCGCAAAATCTGCAGGCCATTGTCATAGTGTTGGCTCTTGACTGCAACGACTGGAAGATTCTGATCATTATGAGCAATATCGAAAGCATTTTCCACCACGCGAGGGGCGTCGAAATTGTCCTTGCAAACTACGGATGGTTCAACATGACCATACCATAAGCCATGTACGAACAACAATGTTGTCACTAAACAAGACAGAAACATGTTAAGGTTGTGCGTATACAGCACGAGCTAGAGGCTTGCTTTAATACGCCTTCCAAGACTTGATTATACTTGACAACAATACACTAAACGCAATACGAGATATTCGATTGCCTGATTGTTGCCATTCTTAGCTGGTCCTTAGTTATGCTTTCTCGAGTAATCAGAATGAATATATTGTTATAGAAGAGGCAATCTAGAGAACAACCCAATCTCTCGAGCCTGAAGATCCCTTTCGATCGATTGATTCGTCGTTCAATACGGGGCTACCAAGATGAATGAGAGCAAGCACAAGATTCGCGTCGCTGATGGGCTGTCCAGCGAATGTAGAACACAATACCTGTACATGATTGACATACAAGCTTCGATTGCCAGGGGATGTACTTCATCAAGAAATGAAGGCGATACACATACTGCAACACCACAACATTCAATTCTGAACACGCAGATGAGTTGTAGCTCAACAAACGAAGATCGGTGATTGTACATGTCCAACGACACTTCAATTTGGGAAGGTACAAGCAATACTGATGAACCCGCAGATTTTGACAACGTGTAGTCATCAAGCGTCGAACTCGATTCATGAGGGTTCTCAGAATACCTCCGAACTCCGCAGGGAGAGTCTTCGTCGATCGAGAATGATCCGTTGTCTTTGATGTTTTCAATTGCTTTGAGTTGTTCCGATCATGTTGCACAATTCAAAATTGGCACAGATAGGGTACGGAGTAAATCTGATTATTTATTCTAGCACTATCCAACCTCTTACGCAAATGAGCTAGAACGGTAGACATGGCAGGATCGAGAGTGGGTCGTCGTTTCGCCAAGCTACAATTATCGACGTTCAATGCAATGTCTGATCCAGGATATGACAGGTAGAGTACCTGCTCGTGATACAGTCTGCTGCAAATGTACATGACTCCTGCACTGACGGCGCAATAGTGGGCACAATATGTTCAGGAAGACCAGGTTCGTGATCTTCTGCCAATTTGAGTTTGATCACATCGGTCACATTGGCCATGACTTGTCCTGCGTAAGAGTAGTAACACGTCCTGTGTTTGCGTCGACGACAGGGTGAAGTGTGATAGAATGACGCGGTGCTGAAGTACGGGTGGTGGCCCCAGATCCTGTTATCCTCCCATCGATCAATGTTTTGTGTGCCTTCGTATCGAAAGTGGTTGTCGACCCAGGAAACTCTCATGCCAAGATCAATCTCCTTCTGCCCGGCAATTGGACAGTGGTATATCAGTGTCAGGGTACCAGAAGCTGCAGGTATTGAGTTTATTTTTGGTCCCATTGCTTTCTCAGAACTATTCACGAAACTTTCGTTGCTAGCTAAGCTCATTCGTATGCCCAGCACGAACAGCGTGAACGGCAAAGCCAACATATCCTTGATGCTGTGCTACCTCGTCAGTATCTGCTGCTGTCCGCTGGTGAGTGATTTGTGTTCCCTACCATCTTGAAGGGCTTCTGATACTGGCAGAATTAGACAAGCAGGAACGTCTCAATTTGCTCACTAAGACCTTATAGCCTGCAGTGCCATGACACATAATGAAGTTCATGATAGTCACGAGCGGGAATTGTACATGAAACATGTCAATTGCGTGTCGTCTGTCTGTATTTGTATATCTTTCCTTTTATATTCTTCTATATCCCAAACAGACAAAATTTGTGTTGAATTCCTATCTATTTGATTGCATAATGATCATTGCAGCGATCTTTGTAAAATGCACCACACTGAGATTATTCCTTGCATGCACAGGCAATTCTCACGATAGGCAGATGAGAAAGTGCGCTGACACAGTTTTGTTCTTGTGAAGAATTGCTGGCTAAGTACATGTCAGGTCGCGGCTCGTCGACAAGACAAATCCCACTGTTCGAAAAGAATTGTTGCCTTCAGTACACCGCGATTTCGTTGTTCTCACACGGAGTTTTATGCTTACTACTGCATCGTGATTGAATAGTACAGCTTTCAAAAACTGTTAGTGCCACGCATCGTTCTAGAAAAAGCTATTCCTTGTATACGACACTCATACTGGCATCTTTGTCTGCGTATTACGTAGCAATCGCTTCCATGATTGTTGTTCCACTGATCAGATCGTCTTCTCTGACTGCATCCGAGTTGCTTCACGAGTCGATATTGCGCTTCGCTACCCAGTGAAAGTGATTCAGAACCGAAGACTCCTCAAATTTCATCTCTATATTGTTTGAACCATCGACATGACAATTATATGAAATCACGAGCGTAGTCTTCTCAGTGAATCTTGGATTCGGTGACTTCTTGGTGAAACGTTGTGCTGGTGCATATGTCCTGCCGTGACAGCGTCAAAATCTTCTTGCTTGATCATGTTCAGTCGTGAGTTCTTGACATGGGTAGCATTACTTGAAGCCGAATTACTACGAGCCAAGAGCAGAAGATGCAGGGCAATGATAATCAGCCATCGACGATAGATCCGCTACAGGACCAGCAAGGAATAGCATCACGCTTTCGACATACCATTCCCATAGCCAAAGAAAGACAATTTGGATGTGCTTTGCATCGATTGCGATATCAAAATCTTCAATATTGAGCAAATCTCGTCCAGACTCTGGTGGTTCACCTGGTCGAATGAGCTTGCGCATGGTCTGGCCATTCTAGTTCTAGAACCTTGAAATTACCATGATTTGCATATTGATTGCAGGTATATGTGCCTCTACACTAATAAACGATTCCGATGGGAGGTTCTAAGGAGGATCACACATGAATTGACATGAGCACATCAATACATTTCTAAATTCGATTGACGGATATCTATCACATTCGACCGATAGTCAGCTTCATACGTGAAGGACAGACTAGCGACCGCTAATCTGTATCCTCAACTTTGATATCGTCGATTTGACACACTTTGCGTTTATTGGCACTTGTACACCATGATCCCTTGTTGCAGCGTTCATACACTGCTGGCTCAATGAATCGGTGTGAAACAGTTGGTTTGTGCTTCACAGCAGCGACGCTGATACCAGGCTTGATTGACCCATCAGCTCGAGCATGCACGAATGCCACACCCTGTATCATATATTCATACCGGCAGCTTTGCTCGCCTACTTGATAGCAACTGCTCAAGTGATTCATGATCGTTGTGCCGCTGATTAATCCTTCGTGATTCTTGACTGCATCGGTCTTACTCCACGAATCAATGTTGTGGTCAGCGACCCAATGAAAATGATCTGTAGCCCAAGAGACCACAAAAGATAGATCTTCTGTTTCTTCGCCACCCAGGGGACAGTCATACGAGGCCGAGAGCTTGGCTTTGACAATAAATCTGGTGTCTATAGGCGACCCTAAAGTTGCCAAATTGTTCTTGTACATGGTAGATTCGGCAGTGAAGTCTTCATGACCACTTGTGTTTAGGAGAGGAGTCTCACTCTCAGCCTCAGCAGAGTAAGCGTTTACAGCTGCGACAATAGAGCCGAAGAAGATAGACCATCGAGGAAATTGCCACTTGAACATTAGCACAGATCGATGGCATTCTATCCGTAAATACTCACCATGATGTCTTACACCAAGTCACATGAAGTGGTTGAGGTCTAGTGATGTGTAGCAAAGTATGAGAAGAGCGCGTACCATAGCTTTATATTGTCGAATCAGCTGCACATAGCTGTCATTCTATCTACTGCCACTAAGATGACCCGCACAGGTTATTTGTCTCAAATAGGGACATTTGAGAGCTGTACAAAGTGTGTAGATCAGAGGCTCAATGTTGAGAGCACTCAACATCGATCGTCGTGGATTTACAATAGCTTGACCATACATTCGTTGATTCAGGCTAGATGTCGAGAATATATTGCCATAGAGCATGAACACTGTCTGTAATGTAAATCGTGGTTCTCGAATGTATGTCTGTTTTATGTACGAGCTAGCTGGCTACACTGCAGATCAATCAAGTTTGAGCTCGTCGATAGTGCAGCGAATGGCGTGGTCTTCAGTGCACCAAGAACCGTTCCAACAGCTCTCATGGACAAGTGGCGATATGGATCTTCGCGGTGCTTCATATGTTCTACCTTGGACCGCCGCGACTGTTATACCAGGGATGATTGAGCCGTCAGCCCGAGCGCGCACAAAGCCTACAGCCTGCATATGGTATGTGTATCGGCAGTGCCATTTTTTGTTTACATGACAATTGCTCCTGTGATCGAAGACAGCCGTACCGCTGATGAGACCATCTTTGTCTGTGTATGAGGTAGTGTCGCCAATCTTGTCGATGTTTTGTTCTCTCCACCACTGGAATTTCTCACCGAGCCAGGAGACAGCAAAACGCATCTCGATGCTTTCCCCACCGCTCACCGGACAAGTGTAGGAGATTCGCATCCCTGCTGAAGTGCTGAAGCCAGGCACAAAAGCATTCTCCAGGAATTTTGTAATCTTGCTCTGCACAACACTATACTGGTTGTCTTTGTACACCAGGGTGACGGCGTCAAATGGCTCGGATTCGGGCAAAAGTTGAGATGGCTCACTCACAGCACCCAGACCCGCCACAGGATTGCTGTGGACCGTGCCAAGGATGTAGGACAAAGTCAACAGAGCGCGTACAAGCAACTAGTCCGTCAGTAAAATTCAACGATATAGTAGTTGGACATGCCATGCGAAATTCTCTTGAAGGATGGATGATTCGTGGTTGACAGACAAATGCGATGTCGATTCTTCATATAATATTCCTGACTCCTTGACCGGCTCACAGATCGTCTCACTAATCGAATGTCGTCGATATGGAAGGCAGGATCTGCTGAGGACTTCATAACTGAACACGCATCTGTCAATTTTATGACCGTGATAGGAAACCTATGGAAGACTACATTGTCCAATCCGATCAATCGACAGATGCGTAGAGCCAAGGTCCATGCGTCGGACCATTTCGAGTCAATGTATGCAGTTTGCTGTATCGAGTAGATTGCAAGTCAAGAAAGGACGATATGTGCGAATCAGGACAATTGAAAAGTATGCTCAGAGACGTTCAATCTATCCCAGTATCAGAAATCATCCCAATTCTTACCATGTTGGATTTGATGAGTTCAGAGTGTCTTCATTTTTTAGAAGTACGGAGTGAGAAGAATCGTGTTTTCATGTGTCCGGAGCACAAGAAGTTTTTTGCGTGTCTTTAGAATTACTTGGCCGAATCTGTCCACTCTTTTGTCCGAAGCAGGCCAATTCTACGGGAACTTCGTGCTCTGACATTGAATCCGAGCAATATACTTGACCAATCTGTTTCGAGTCAAGGAATCAGTTCGAGCAAGCATATAGCAGGTACATCTCCCTGTCTCGATGTTCGCCGATTCAGGAAGTGATCGATATATCAAAGTTGGCAAAATTATGCCCCAAGTGGTACTCGGGTGGTACTCGGAATAAGATACGACTTTATAGCATGGCAAGCCTATAAGAACCTGAATGGTCGTGATTGTCAACCCATGCTCTGAAGCTCTCTTGACGCCAATTTTCTGGTCTCAATAAGCTGCGCTGCGCAAATCGTTTGTCGAACGTATGATGCGGTCATGTTCACTTGTTTGTAAGCGAATAATGTTGTTGTTAGTTGTTTCATCACAACATGTACCTGCAGCTACTGACCAAACCCATTCGAGTTTGAAACGGTGAAAAATTGCTTTGAAGATGCATATTCAGTGTCTAGACAATCCCAACGCAGGAAAGTACGTTGAGACGTTCCAGTGCCGATCGATATTACAAACGGAAACGAACCAATCTTAGCCGAATAACAAAAGCAGAATCTGTCGAGAACTTCGTTTTCAAATACGCATCTGTCAATTTTGTCTCCGAGATAAGCCAACTGAGATCGACGCATGAGCAACGCTAATGTCTATTTGTTTTACCATTTCGAGTCATTTTCATGACATATGCTGCATTGAGCAATGATAGATGAATGAAGGACGATGTGTGCGGATCAAGACCATTTTGGGATATGTTCTCGAAACATGTCATGCCTCGATTCAATTAATCCAGTCTGATCTCGTCAATATCACAGCGCACTGCATGTTTTCCCGTACACCAAGAGCCACTCCAGCAACTTTCGTACACGACTGGTGCAATGTAGCGCTTGGGCGCGCCATAGAATTTGTGCTTGATTGCTTCCACGTCCAGACCGGGAATCGCTGATCCATCAGGACGAGAGCGCACAAATGCCTCTACCTGCATTTGATAACTATATTCGCATCGATACCCATCAATCTCATAACAACTGCTGCGATGGTTCATGATTGCCGTGCCAGTAATTAATCCCCAGTGGTCCTTCAAACTGGTCGTTGCGCCGAAAGAATCAATGTTCCGATCCCTGTGCCATTGGAAATGATTCTTGACCCAGGACACCGAGAAGCGCATCTTGAGGCCATCTCCACCAATCACTGGACAGGTGTATGAAATCCATAAAGATGCTGTTGTCGTAAAGTCTTCTACGATGGCCTGGTCAATAAACTGGCTCTCGTTATAGTGATTGGTTTTGGGAACACCGGATATGACATCAAGTCGTCCGAGACCAGTCTCGATCTGCCGGACTTCACTATTGATGCCTGTGATCGCAACGGACTTGACGTATCTTGTTGCCAAAAGCCACGATAATGCTGTAATCCGAATGAACTACTAGAATATTAGTCCAGAATGAAGCTCGATCTGAGTACTTACCATCTTCAATACTTGTGTCGAGACTCTTGTGACAGCTAATACTCTGGGGTAGTGTTCAGCGTCGGGGATCAAGTTAGACCTTTATATGTCAGAATTCTTTTCGCCAGGATTGTAGTCATGAGTACTCCTCACTGACCTACGAAAGAGATCAGCAGACACTGTGCTCAATTTTTGTTTTTGGTCCGAGATAGTGTAATTTCTGCATCGGGTTTGTGATGTAAGAATAGATAAAATTGAGTGAGACATCTGTCTGCTTCACTCCAGTATCAGCATGGGATTGTGCAAGCATACAGTGAAGACATGCTGTCGCTTGGGATGTTCGAGGAATTTGCAATAGATCTACCTATTCGAGCTGGATAATTTTGCGCAATTGCTGAAAGTCGCAGGTGACCAACTAGCAGTACCTTCCAATGATGTATATCACACCAAAGATCTCTTAGCTCGATTCAACTCATGAAGCAAACTCATGAACCGAGTTTGATCTCCTTGATGGTGCAGCGGACCGCATATTGTTCCGTGCAATATGGCCCAGACCCACAGCTCTCAGTCACAAAGGGCGCGATAAATCGTTTTGGAGCCCCATCTGAAATGCCTTCGACTGCAGCGACCTCGATACCGGGAATGATTGAATCATCAGATCGAGCGCGTACAAAAGCTACACCTTGCATCTGGTACTCATATTCACAATGCCACCCCCTGACATTATGACAATTACTCTTATGATTCATCACGACTGTACTACTGATGAGTCCGTCGTTTCGAAATATGGTTGGGTGATCTAGAGAATCAATATTCTTCTTTCTCCACCATCTGAAATGATCGTTGTTCCAGAAGACTGTAAAGCTCATCTCAAGGCTTTCACCACCAGTGACCGGACATGTATATGAGACTCGAATTGAAGCCGTACTGGTGAAGCCGGACGGTATGGCGTTGTCCATAAACTGGGATACGTCACTTTCCTCGACGTTGTATCCATTACTCTTGTACAACAAGGAGACGTTCTCAGAAGCTTGAGCTGTATCTGCTTGCGAAAGGCTCTTGGTAGCGACGCCAACGTCCACGGGACCACTATTCACTGTCGCCGATATCCACGATAGAGCAAGCGATGCTCGACTGAACAGCTGCATCGTCAGTAGACTTCACTCATTGTCAGTGTCCTTACCATCTTGAATGGAGAATGTAGATGATCTGTTATCTGCAAACAACGGAGTGATCTGTCGAGTCATTATATACATAGACTGACAAAATTTTAGGGGTGTTGTTTGCATTTCCGTCAAGTGAAGTCCACAAGACCCTTCGAGTTTGAAAAGGTAAAGAACTGCTTTGCAGATGTATAACCAGTGTCTAGATGGGAAAGAAACGTCGAGATATTGAAGTGTCGATCACAAACAGAAACGAATCGAGCCAAGAATCTCGCAATGCCGGAATGATTACCGCATCGAGGAAACGCCATAGAGCCTCTTTCAGGAAAAATGAAAGATGATGCGGCGATCTACATATAATGCTTGACTCATCACTAACTATGCAGAGGTCAAGTTGCCAAACGGACCCCGATGTGCTCAACGAAACGCGATGCGCTCAAATTGTACTGGCCGTCGGCAACTAGAGGCACGCGCACGACTTGCTCTTGCCGTTCTTGAATCATGCTATTGACGCTCAGAATATCAATGAGATCGAGCATACTAATAACCATACCCATGCATGAAGATGTTCTTCTCAAAAGCATGATCTATCATGACGATGACGCACTACGGACTGCGCGCACGTGCCACTGATCACTTCTACCACGTGCATATGCACGCATATATATCGCGATATCCGTTTGTACACGTACGGTACGTACATGCATACCTTGTACATGCATGATCGTAAGTCCGTGGATTTCAATCACATCGATTATAAAGTAAGCCAGTAGGTGTGCGCGGGATGCATTCAGTTGTCTATCGTGATGCAGACTTACATGATTCTGCTACAGCGGTATCTGTCTCTTCACATGCAAGCTGTCTAATGTTAGTTTTCGTATCCTTGGTGATTGATGTCATGTCCGCTCGATTCCAGTTCGACGGCCACGGGGTGCTCAATTGTGTGATCTTATGGATGTAACTCGATATTGTCAATGGTACAGCGAACTGCATACTGTTCCGTACAATATGAGCCGGACTGACAACTCTCGGTTATAGTGGGCGTGATGAACCATTTGTTCGCGGCAGGAAGTCTGCTCCTGAGTGCCGCGACTTCGATTCCGGGAACAATTGAGCCGTCAGGTCGAGCCTGTACCAAAGCCACGCCTTGCATGTGGTATCGATACTCACAACTCCATCCTTTGACTTTGTGGCACTGACTCTGATGATTGAAAACTGCGGTACTACCGATGATGCCGCCTTTGACCTTGAAGATGATGGGGTGATCCTCAATGTCATCGATATTGATGAGATTCCACCATATGAAATGTTTCTTTTCTTGTTCCCAAGAGACCCTGAAACGCATCTCGATACCTGCCCCTCCGTCTACAGGACAGGTGTACGAGATTCGCATGCTGGCGGTCTTGGTAAAACTTGATTGCGCGGCATTCTCCATGAATTTCGGCACCTTGCTTTTTTCAATATCGTAATCATTGCCTTCGTACAGCAGGGACACACTGTTGAGTGATGCCGCAGCTGCTAGCGAGATATCAGCGGTCGTAGCACCTGTAGCTACTGGACTGCTGGACACTATCGACAACACCCATGATGCAAGTGCAAGTGATGTGTATAAAAGCATCTAAAATGTCAACATCATTCACTGAGTGTGGTCCAGCATGCCTATGTCTGACTCTCTGAACTTCCTTGTCGCGAAATTGCCATGGACCCGGCGGGACACTTCTTTATAGTGATGATAGTCATCAAGGTTAGGGTTTTCGTTGCGCATACTACCCGCTATACTTATAGCGTGAGCCGTGTGAAGCATGTGGTGGAAAATCGATCCAAATATTGTTGATGCTCACATTTCTCCTCAAACAATAAAAAAACTCAAACAATAGCAAGCTTGGACTGCGGGTGGCGGGTCGCAGGTCACAAAGCGAATTAGCTTGCGTTATAACAAATTTCAGCGATAGTGTGGGGGCTGAAACTATAGTGCAGTTGCAATCGATCGATGATTGTCACAATATATGACCATTGCCTCTTCAGGGGAAATTAGGGTGCGGTCAATACCCATGAGCGTGTTCACAAAGCTGGCGCTGATGCCAGTTTCAGGTGTCATGACAGTAGGAGCAGACATAGTGAGAGGACGCTTTTATGATGATGTAACCGATACTTTTATGCCTATAGTACTATAGCTAGCTAAGGAAGGATGGTCTGAACATTACCGTACAAGAGAGTGTGTCGTCCTAAGGAGGAGACTGTGAGGAGCTCTGCTCCGAAGACGCACACTGTGTATCACCTCGTCGTCAAGTCTAGCTATATAGACGTCTTCAGCCCGGTAGTGCTATGCATCTCCATTGCCAATGGCTAGTGAATTTTGATTTCATCTATGGTGCAGCGTACTTGACGTTGAGAAGTGCACCATGGCCCTGTGCCACAACTTTCATACACTACTGGCGCGATATAGCGTCCCGGCGTTGCGTTTCTTCTTTCTACTACCGCAGCCACCTCTATCCCGGGAATGAATCTGCCATCTGGCCCAGCACGTACATAAGCGACAGCTTGCATCTGATATGTTCGATGACACTGGAAGTCTCTGATCTCGTGACAGCTGCTGACATGATTCATGACTGCCGTACCACTGATGAGCCCGCCTTCGTCCTTGACGAGACTTGTGGCATCAAAGTTGTCAACATTCAGCTCTTTCCACCAGTGGAAGCGCTTTCCACTCCAGACAACCAGGAAACCCATTTCAATACTCTTGTTGCCACTGACCGGACAAGTGTAAGGTTAGAGACTCGAATTTCTCCCGCGATGCTGAACTTGAAAATTGCAGCACTATCCAGGAATTTCGTCATCTCATTCTTCGTAGTATCACGATCATTGTTCTTGTACAAGAGAGATATGCCGTTAGCCGACTCGATAGCTGCTCTGTCCGATTGACCGATCAAAGTTTCGTGGTTCGTAATTGCTACAGGACTGCCATAGACTCCCAAGCAGAGCCACGAAAGCGACGAAACTGCTCGTAGCATCAACTATTCCATCAGCCGCGTTTTAGTGGATGAAGTCAACCCTCACCATATTAGTCCGAACAATGCGTAGAGACCACACTGCTGTTGGCTTGAAGGACATGATGCTGCTTTATGTATGCGAACATGATACAGTAAGCAGCGTCAACACCAAAGTTTCGCAATGTGATCTACATGTCTACATATGGTTGAACCAGAACTGAAGATGTTCAAATTCGGGCAATTTCTGTGGATAAGTATAAGAGTAACAAATACCATTTGATTTGACCAAAGGTGCCTAAAAGACATTTTCCCCTTTGACGACAACGTTGCGGAATTGTACCAATCAATCACTGTTGTCAAGTTCGTGATTCATAGTACTCTTCCGCCAATCGTGCCATTGCATGTCACGCACACGGGCAAAGAATTGCTTTTCGCAGTTGTGCTGTAGAGCACTCGACTGGCCATATTTGTCTACTTGACAACCGAAGCAGAAGCGTTTCAGTTGTCTATCATTTCCTTTCATAGCCACTAGAGCGATATCACAGGAGATAGTGCATCAATCGGAACTACCAGTCCTGTTTCGCCGTATATCTAGGGTGATGTCATGTGAGGAAAAGAGTAAGTATTATTATAGTAAGCTTAAGAACAAGAATCTGAACGAGGACTGAGACATAAATACAAAATCAAGTCTGAGCTGGCGGTTGGGCACTGATCACTGATCAGCGGGATCACTGATCAAGATACGGTGCGTACAACTGCAAAGCGCTTCACCACTCATGCGCCAGCACCATGACCAATTAATCCCCGGACATTGATATCGAATGATATCTTTTGTAGCAGCAGGATGCACCCAGCAAGAAATCGACACCATAAGCCAAGAGAGAGCCGCATCTCGCTTTGTGTACCGTCTATGCTGGGGCGGAAGCGATGCCGTCTGCATGGCATAGGTTATAGGGCTAATCAGACAAAGCGTCAATCAAAAAGCGGCTGATACACAGATATTGGAGCGACTGGCAGAGACACGCAATAGTCAATCACTCACAGCCTTCATGCTGTACGGCCTGTACAGAAATCAGCTTCAGGTTCCTCCAGCGATCTGCGCTTGACTATCAAGATCGTTGTAGAGCACACATTCTCGTGTCAGGATCCATCTATAGGACTGTCCATTGAGCATTAAGTAACTGGCACAATCGATTTGTTGACAAGTGTACTAAAACAATGAATCGAGTGACGTAGTACCGGCGTCATACTAACTAGATCTGATCACTTGACACTTCTAGTCTTACTTGACAGGGCTTATGAGCCATCCTGAGCTCGTTGATGGTACATGGGACTGAATGATCCTCACAAGAAAGCTTCATGACACTACACAGTTGGACTGCTATTTGGTGCTACGAAGGAGAAAAATGAGTCAAAGAGTGGCATACCGATCAATAGTTCTAGGTCTTTGACCGCCGCTCTTCATGCGCCAATCTTGAGCTCGTTAATGGTACAGGGAACTGAATGATCCTCGGTACAAGCAGGTCCAGGCCAGCAGCTTTCGTACACCATCGGTGCGATGTATCTCTTTGGCGCCGAGTACAGTCTTTTGCGCACGACTCCAACTTCGATTCCCGGTATGATTCTGCCATCCGGTCCAGCGCGCACGGAAGCTAGGCCTTGCACTTGATACCCATGTTGACATCTTATACCGCTGATTCTGCGACAACTTCCCACGTGGTTCATGACTTGAGTGCTTGTAATGAGCCCGGTGTGGTCGAGTACTTCTGTCTTGACGCCAAAGGAATCAATATTCTGCATTCTGCCCCAGCGAAAATGGTCATGATGCCATTCCACCAAGAATCGCATCTCAATACTCTCGCTCCCACTCCAGGGACAGGTGTACGATATATGGATAGCAGCACCAGTCATAAAGCTTGAGCGAACCCCATTTTCTAGGAAGCTTGAGACTTTACTCTGTTCAACATCGTAGTGATTGTCCTTGAACAGCACTGAAACAGTGTCGAGTGGTTCCGATCCACTAATCTTTTGCAACGAAGAGGTCTTGCCATCTATCTCTTTGATCGCTATGGGTTTGCCGAGCAGCTTGCCGATGAAACAGAATAGAGCGAGAGAAACGTTGATAGTTGACTACTGTCGTCAGCGCAGTGGGGCAGAAAGGATAGTGTATACCATCCCCATGTTGGCACTTCGCACGCAAGTCTTGCTAATCAGTGAATGGTGAGATACAGTGAGTATTTATAGAGGGGACAGTCTTCGCGTTGGCAATTTTACTGGTTTCGATTGTTTGTCCATATCCTTTTCCAGACACTATAGCCGTGAAGATCACAAACAAGATGATATTCTCTGTCCAAAGATGATTCAATCTCACATAACCTTTTTCGTGAACACAATTTGACCACTTCTAGATCGAGCTCGAGCGACAGCAGTACTGACGCTATTGATCTGCGTAGACAAGCTCAACTCGCTTTTCAAGTACAATTTCACTAGTCAGGACATATATAGTATCTCAAGAGACCTCGACCTCGTCACAAGCTCCGGTGACCGCCGAGCCATAAAGCAGGGACTGAAGTTCGCGAAAATGATGCGATTAGCGTAATGATAATTTGTTCGCATCACATATCACCTCAGCTGTGGTTCAGCTAGCCAAGGGCTGCTGGTGACAAGCCACAGTAGTGTATGTACTGATTCGACGTCATCTGAACGACTATGCATATGGTTGATTCTCACATTCCGTGTCCAACAGTTGCAAGCTTGAGCTGCGGATTGCGTGCATGTCGCGAGTCACAAAACGAATCAGCCTGCAGTTTTGTAACAAATTTCGAGCAATAGTGTGAGGGCCGAAGTTATAGTGCAATCGATCGTCACAATCTACGACCATCGCGTTCTCAGGAAAGATTAGTGAGTGGTCCAAGCAAACAGCAATCCACCTGATGACCAAGGTAAAAGCTGCTTGATTCACATGAGCGTATATTCCCAGCTTTCGAAATGAGCAAAAGTGGTGTCATATCAGTCATCTGGTTCTTGTGGTGAACTGACCATCTCTGATCACTGATCAGCTCACATCCGTGTTGGCACGTGACAAGCTCATGTCTTGTCCTCGAAGCTCAGGCTCGAGCATTGTACATGTACAATAGATATATTCCTCGTCTCGATAGATAGTATAGATACAATATAGACATCTGAACATTCTCTTGACTTCACAATTCTTGTGTGAGAGCCAAACGTAGTGTATCGTTTCGAAAAGCAGTGTAGGCAAATATTGAAAGCAAGCTGTGTCTCGTTTTGCGTGACGGCTATGCTGGGGCGGAAGCGACTCAGTATACATGAGGCAGGATAAGGTTAGTCGGAAAGACATGTCGCTTAATCAAGCAGATGCACAAGTAAACGAGTCATTAGCTGCTGGAACACAGTAGTCAATCACATACAGCGTTGATGTTAGACGGCCTATACAGAAGCCTGCTGCAGCGTCTCAAAAACTCTGAGCTTGACATGCAAGAGCGTTGTAGAGCACACGCATTTGTATTGACATCCATTTCTATGGCTATTGCTGATGCTTTCAGTGTTTGACCAAGTCGATCTGCTAACAAGAGCTCGCAAGCTCAATTCGCGATCGAGTGTTGATCAGTATTGTATCGTTGTGATACCAGGCAGACGAGTTTTCGCAAGCCTTAGGTCTTCTCATCTACGCTTTACGCTAGCCAATCTTGATCTCGTCAATCTTGCATGGAACAGCGTATGCCTCTGTACAGGAAGGGCCGGGCCAGCAACTTTCGTACACCTGTGGTGTGACAAACCTTCTTGGCGCGGCGTATACTCTCTTTTGCACTACTCCAACCTCAATGCCGGGTATGATCTTGCCGTCTGGCCCAGCGCGCACCATAGACAGGGCCTGTACTTGATAACCATGCTCACATCTCATGCCTCTGATTCTGTAACAACTGCTCACATGGTTCAGGATTTCAGTGCTGGTGATGAGACCGTCTTTGTCCTTCAAGTCAGTTTCGACACCGAAAGAGTCAATGTTTCGGACAATCCTCCAC
>RHGH01000052.1:0-21193 GCA_005281585.1 Taphrina pruni | reverse complement strand
TCCGTAACACTGAAAAAAATAGTTCAGATTGATAACCTGTGATACACGGAGCGGCGTCCAAGCAGCTGAGGGCTTTGTCGAGAACTGTCGCAAAGAACGAGACTTTGCGTCAACTTGACAGCTACAGGTGGTCTTCATAGCACGGCTGATACTTCTTGTAAGTAACAATTGTTCGTGTCTTTGCCAATCAAATTCAGAGCTCCAACATTGCTGTTCTTTCTCTTTAGCGAAACTCGAACGATTTTCGTACGGAACTCAAAATATCTCCATCGAAAGGCTGGAGGACCGGCGATGTACGTCTACATTGGAGGGGGTTCAGATTGTACGGGTGCACGTTGCGGGTTTCTACATTTATTTCTGTGATCGTAGAAGAATGTTGCATCATTGTTGAGATTGCGTGTCAGAACAATGATAGGTTCACTCAATGACCTCCAGGTCGTGCCGAAAATGTAGGTAAAATGACAGCAGGATGCTCGTGTATCATGGCGGACGTTTATCGAGAAGTGAGTTTCGGTCTCAAACAACGGAATTCGCTGCGGACCGGCAATCGACTTGCAAATCAATTCCGTCTCAAGCAGCGGGTTGTGCGGGCTTCAAGATCTACAGATGGCCACATGTGAGCAATCTATATCTCCTGTGAAAGTGGCTAGGAGTCGAGTGCAAAGACATAAATTGTCCCGATGGCCCAGTAATTTGAAACCATACTGAACGCATACTTGGGATCACCTTACACGAAAGACATCATGGTATATCTGTCATATAGCCTTCGAGATTTATTGCTTAGCAGCGTAGCACTTTGCAACTACAATCTTCTGGACGCTGGCGCTACAACTGAGCGGCCATGTGGCCCGTATCTCGGCCGTGGAACAAGCAGAGCCTGTGAAGTCAGCCTCCAACATCGACGCTGAATCACTTGAGGCCAGTAAAGCCGCGATTGGTTTTCCCACACAGGCGACCGGAGTGATCACTTGGCACATCGACTGTACCAAACAGAAAAACATCTTCCAAAGCTTCGGACTCATGTCTGAGTGGATCAGACAAACGAACCAGATACAATGGAGTGGCACGACCAACGCAGTACAAAGACTCAACAAGCCACCTACTACAGGCAGGTTTGCTTACCAGAGCGTGTTGTGGTACGGTGCAACACAATGCCAGCAGGTGGATCGTTTCACCTGGTGTGCCTACACCTTTGATGGTCCAGCTATCGCACATGTCGGCACAACCAGAGATGGCATCCCGATCTCGAATCGCGTAGATGTCGGACCCGGGGCAGCAAGAGCCACTGAACGTTGCTCGTCACAGGCGGGCTGTAACGGCGGGACGGCCTATGCATGTAAGGTGGTCAGCACTCAGATTTTGGGCCGACGATGATTCCATCTACGCGTTGAGAATCGCATACTATTCCCCAGAGAATGCAGTCATCAAGAACTTGTGGACACCAAGCTTCGTGATCTAGAATTGCGCGACACGCCTGTAGAATTGCAGTAGCTATAGCAATTCACATTAATTGCTCTTGAGAAACCGCAAAGAGACCTGTCGATGTCTGATCGATGATAATCTGTACTTGTGCTCGACGCTATGTACTGCCGTACATTGTCTCCCGTCTGCTGTTTTCGGGAATCCACTATGTGCTTGCACAATATAGCCTGAGTCACTCACATAAAATATCGATTGCGGCCAAACACAGCCCGTATACAATACAACTGTCGCGAAGCATACAATTGCAAGCACTAATCATAACCACAGCACAGTATGCGGGTACAGTTCCTGCCTGGAATGTTGACCGCTCGTCTGTGGGCTATCGTAGAGAACTGTCATGTCATGTTTCAAGTAGATTTTGGAAGAAATGCCTTTCTATGAGTGCGGGTTAAGTGCTGCATTCTCGTGAGTTTCCCACTCATCACGATTTCTGTGCACCAATAGTCATTGAGCGTGCTTATATAGGATTGTCAGTCCGCTGTGGTATCGTATGTCTCAGCATTCTCGTGAAGGGCGCTCAGATCATATTACTTCGGACATCATGCTCGAGACTATTTGATCCGTTGTCAGCACGAGCTACGAGCATCAGACCATTACTCTGACACAGACAATGGTATGTTGTGTGAGCATTCAAATATCGATTACTGAAAAGGTTTAGATTGGCAAGATTGTTCTGATCCTTCTTACTTGCGTCAATTCTACAGTGTTGGGGACACCCACTGCTGAGACAGAACAGTCGCACGAAATCACAGCCAGAGCTAATGGAGGTGGATGGGATCCACGCAACGGCAATGCAAAGATCCGCTGGCAGTTCATGTGTCCTAGAAGCCAGCAAGTGACGGCAGTCTTTGATGTAACCGCGGATGTGCAGAATGGGAACTATGTGGCCTGGTCACCCCCAGGCCTCAACTGGAACACTGTCCGATCCGGCAGTACATCTGGTACGGCAGTTTACCAAGTATACGGAGCGTGCTTCCAGACTGGAAAATTCCACTGTCGATTGGGATTTCGTGGACAAGTTGTCGCCGATATTCATCCGTACTATGTGACGGTCAAGCCTACTAGTCCTGGGCAGTCGGGCTATGTCAAATCTAGTCTGCAAGAGTGGTGCAACACAGATGCGTCAGGCTGTAGTGATGTCGGCGTCTGGAGTTCATCCTGCACAGTGACAAGTGTGTATGCAGAATGATCGCCCGAGCAGATTTTTCCGTACGCTTCTTGTTCACTCAAATCAAAATCATGCTCCGCGTCTCGACTCATCGACCAAGGTTGTATGATCAGTGAATTACTTGTCGCATTAAGCTAGTATAGCTACAAGCATCGGTAGAGAATTATCACTCTACAAGGAGCAAAAGTTCAAGATCCGGTGCGGTTTTGAACGACTTGTCCCTTTTTCCCCATCCACTTGTTTTGCGGTTTTGACTTGTGTGCTGCTGCACAGTGGCTAGCATCGGAACAGGCACGAATGGGTTCAACCTTGTGCAAGTTTTGATGTGCATGGATAGAAAGGACTTCTCCACAAGCGACTAATTCAACAAATGAAGTTAACAATAATTTAGCCACATGTGATTCTATGTCTAGCTTACCATAACAAATCGTCACTGAGAAATGTTTGTCTGCCTGAATCGGATGATTGCAACCTGTCATGCCATCAACGAGAGCGATCAAAAGACTGTCAAATTTCCGACCAATTCAGACTCAATCGAAAGAATTGGTCCACATCGTACCATCCATATATACAACAACAAGGATGAAGGTAAGTCGAAAAAATCTGCATGCGAGCAAAAAAGATTCATTGTGGAACAGCTTGTTTGGCAAGTCATTGTAACGATATTTCGCATCAGACATGTACTGAGTCGTCCGCATGTAGCTCTTGAGAACTTGTCGATGTCCTCGACATTGCGGTCACCCGCGGGAACTGTAACTCCAGCTATCGAAATTGACAATAATCAGAACCTGCTTGATCTAGCATCATATCTCATCAAGATAACATACATCTTTCAATGCCGGGGTCAGCCTCCTCGGACACAAACTTTCGACATTAGTGTAGCTCTCTTTGGCGACAGAATACACTTTGACAAAGGGGCCGGGGTCGACCATCTCATTGATCCGAGGCAGATGGGCACATACCCTCTCGTTGCACAAACGGCGTTTGACCACAAACACTGTGGGCTGCCTTCTGGAGGAGTGACTTGTACCTACTTCTTCACTGGAACCATCAAAATCAAGATTGCAGATCAATTCAGCGTGGTTGCGCTTGATCGTCCTGGGCCTGGTGTTGTTCTACCTCGTGTAGTACAGGCCTGCGAACTTACAGGCGCGCTAAAGCCGAAAGATTGTCCCTCAGCAGATGCTGGTTCTGAACACTGTACATTCATCAAGATTAATGTCCAAGCTATGTCGAGAATCTAGTGATCAGACTATCCTGAAAATCCTGGAACGGAGTTGCGCCAATGGGAACCTCTACACGAATATCAGCAGATCATACAATTGCGACAACCCATCATGCAGAATTGCTGATAACGTATCAATCACGGATCAAAACTTTGAGGCTGAGCTTGAGGTCATCAGAGAACTTCTTATCATGATGTAGTTGATATCATCGCAAGGATACTTCTATTTAATTTATGGATTTATGGCCCGTGTAAAGGATCCAATGAGTGTATACTTTTGGGAGGAGCTCTTTTGACTCGATCTTCGATTGCCTGCATTGCATTGTCCTTAGTCCTCCCTTCGTGTGCTCAGGGTCAAACCCGCGAGCCTGTTATAACAGGTTCTGCTTGAGCTTGCAATTGTGTCAAGACATGCCTGTTGGCCTGGTCCATGGTTATGGCCAGAGGGCAATAGTCACTCAAAAGTAGTGATGCTCAGTGAGGACGGTGCCGGAACGCTACATCCATCTGGTTAGATATTGCAGTTGCACTATGTTCACACTATGTCACGACTTGCCGAAGCCTAGAAAGCTGTTTCATGAGATACCTACTATCAGTCCACCACTGTTCTTTTCAGAATTCAATAGAAATCGAGGACGCTTCACACACACGAACGTGCGGTTTGTAGCCTGCAGCGTTAATTGTGTGCAGGAACTGAGGTTGTGCATGAGAGTCTACGCTCCAGCTCAAGGGACAAAACCTACTGCGGGCGCGTGGTAAATTCACTTCCTGAGGTCGCCTAGCCATTGTCCGCCCACAACTTATAAACAAACAAACAAAGGCGCAAATGAATGACATACACATATGCATATGATACGAAGGATATATTGATTTGAGCCCGCAAATATATGCTTCTGGAAAGCTGGAGGCTAGATACGATATGAATGCATCAATGCGTCAATGCAATATGAAGGAAAAATTCGACATTATCCACGCAGGGTACATTCTTGGACAATCATGATACGAAATGGTGCGGACTCTACAATCGGCATAAGAAAGCGTCGAGCACTTTTCTCAACGGCAGGCCGGGCGAATTTTTCATAGGTCAACTTGTCGTATAGATCTGCAAAAGCAAGCACCCGACATAAGCAACAAGACATTGGCAGTATCATTATTACACTGCTGATGCTAGCGTCGTCTTTCCGATTTATACACTCCGCAAAAATTGGAATAGATTGTGTTCCGTACAGGCAGCGATCGACGTTCTCTAAGTCACAAACTCTAAGCATGACCTAAATCGTGCGTGTTTCGGCTGTTCATTACCATGTGGATAACCATCAACCGTTGCTCAGCATGAATACACTACTGGAAGCTTCATTATTGCGCAGCTGCAACATACACGCGGGCTAATCACGCCCGCAGCAACTAATCCCGCGGGCACAATTTTCCAATCCCCATCAGGGAAGCGACCAATGAATTGCAGAGATAGATATATTACGGAACTCATCGTGCGTGTTTCTGCAACGTATCGGAGCGAGGCTTTGCGCAGATCTTAATGATGCCATATAGTCGACAAAGTCGTTGAGGCTTAGACGACCTGCTAGAGCAGTCTATTTAAGCCGGGTCAGGCCCAGTACATCAACCTATTCATCTTCATCTTCGAAAGCAAATCAAATTTTGAAGTATTCGAAGTCAGAAATCATGAAATTTGTGAGTAGCAAACTCATCATGTAATATTGCTTCTAATGTCATTAGCAACTCAGCGACAAATTTTTGATGGTGCTCGCCTATATTGGCGTCTCTCATGCACTCCCAACCGATGAGCACTCGAACTCCTTGAGTACCGAGTTATCGACTGTTGTGCCTACCACTCCTGCTGTGGCAGCTAACCTGGCAATCAATCCTGCAGTAGGAACAAACAATATTTGGTGGGACTTCAACTGTGCCAGAAGCCGACAGACAAGAAAGACATTCGACATCAAGGCTGACTGGGTGCCGAGTGTGGAACGGGTGCGTTTCACTTCGTCAGTCACTAGTTGGGGTGATTCAAGCACCCAACGAGTGGGCATAGACAAGTTCGATGCGATTGCCGATTTCTATCTAGCGGACGGATGTCTGCCAGCGAGAGGCGGGTACTGCCGTCTCACTTACAATGGACGATACTTGGCTCAAGTCGATCCGACCAAAATCTCGGTTATCTCACTTGGAATATTCCAGGGTGGCCCTAAGGTTACCGAGTGGTGTTCACCGACCCAACAAGCCTGTCTAGGACGAGATCCGAACCGTGTCGGTGTATCCTGCCCAATCAGTGGTGTACACTCGCGCAAGCCGCTTTGATTAGTCCTTCTAGTCACAGGATCGGCAGCTGTCGTCCTTTATCATAGTCAATACGACTCTATATAGCAGAAGTGCGTGATATTGTGCCTGTGGTAATTGATTCCACCAGACCCCTCTGCAGAGCGACTCGATAGACCTATATAGCTGATTTAGTCCATATGCCAATGGATTGCAATATGAATGACTCCCAAGTGTAGCTGCACGTGACATTGATCGAGGGCAACTGCATATGTGTCTTCCATCTTCGCATTTTATCCTGCAACCGTAGATGTATACAATATCAATAGTCGAACAAGCATTGCGATATGGTATGTTCAAGCCACTAAAACACCCATGAAAATTGCTCCAGATCACAATCGGACATGATTCGGACAAGACTACGATGAGCTTGCTGCGCTCGGCCAAATACTAAGAACGACCAGCTTTCTCGCTGCGGACATACATCCGAGTATATCCAGCTTCAGAAGGATACGGAACAATGCAGATGAGTTTAGCAGCACCCTTACGTGGCGGAGACGAGATACCTGTCAACAGGCCACAGGGGGATGGCGTTACCGAGAGGTGGCCAGCCAAACCATAGCACTTGTGACTCGGACTCGTGTTCTGCCCGGGCCGGTCTCGCAATATGCTGTATTCGAATATTGCGACCAAGACAAAACGGCCTGTGAAAAACCAAATGCTCAACGTAGAGGATCGTCTTGTGACTATAAGCGAAGTTCCACACCACGGACGGCGCGATAGAGGCGCGGGGAACATTTCTACCAGCGATCCTGATTTCGTATTGCCGACAAGAACTCATATCGAACAAGCATTATGAGAGCAGAGTACTAGCCCAAACGCTTGACAAATTCGTCAAAAACTTCTTTGTTCAATTTAATCTGGTGTCCGATGCTCACACTGTCCGACCAATGTGACCATTACCGCTGCGCCATCACATGTGTATGAACTTGGATACGTCTCCGGATGTGATTGTATTGTGATATGTTCATGAATTCGCAATAGGGACAAAGCTGATCATGCATATATGCATGAGCGCATGCGATCAGTGAGACGTGCTCGTGAACAATGTATTACAATATTATTGATAAGGTCGATACCACATGTACTCAGATTTTACATATGAAGGACCAAGGTGAATGAACGGACTACATGCCTTTCTGCTGTCAAGGTCTTTCAATATGTTCATGTAGCACAAGAAGGAGAAAGGGAGGGATGAAGGGAGCGAGATCTTGTTGATGTCATGGAGGTTGTCGCCGTTTGACCAGGAAGAGGAACAAATCATCACATCTGCTATGCTCCAAAGCTCGTGATCACTCGCATCTTCAAAAATGCGACAGTCGGATCCTGGTAGATGGGATATTGGACAAACGACTCTACCAGAGCGGATCTGCACAGTAATCACGACGCACGTTATATGAAGCCGCGGAAGCAGAAATGTTCGGTTTCGGAGATAGGCATAGCGAACCAATCAGAGCTGAACGTGTTGATCATACTCCCGGATCGATTAGTATATCAACAAATAAAGTCGTCACTGCGTTCAAAGAGCGATTTTTCGATGTACATGCGGGTATCGACCGTGTTTGTACGATTCCGCGTTCAACTCGAACAAGTACGATACAGCATAGAAGTATACCTCGTCCAAGCCACGGAGACGCCTATAAAAGGAGCCTGCTGCCAACGAGATACATGCTATCAACAAGGTGAAGTAACAACTACTAGAAGCAAAGATACGGCACCACGACATGAAATTGGTGAGAGGTATCTCACAAGCAGAGTGCTGAAGCTGATTTAGAAAGCTATTTGAAGTATCAGTCTTCGCGTCAATGACGTGCATCATGACAACCATCAACAGCGTATCCGGAGCACCCACTGCGGATGGGAAGGAGGAATTCTTGCCTACTCAGAGCTCAGCAGGATCATCCGAGATCTCGAATACTGTAAGTGCTCTTCGAGGCTGGAGCCCAGGCCGCATCGCCTCGAGCTTCATGTATCAATTTTCTTGTGGCAGAAGTCGTGTGGGCAGTATCGTTTTTCCTTTCTTGGCGACATGGAACAAAAATCAAGTCGACTGGTCTGGCCCAGTGAACTTTCATGACATCAGTTTCCATCGAGACAATGCTAATCAGTTTACTGACTCTGTAAAATTCGACCGGCAGGATGATTGTCAGCAGGCTCGAACAGGTTGGTGCTACCGTACGTATACCGGACAATCTACAGCGACCGTCAATCCCCAAAGAATCAGCATTGACATCGCTGACAAGGCTGGGCCAGGTTATGCTGGGCCTACTGTCTTCGAATGGTGTTCCTCTGACCAGCAAAGTTGTGAAAGACCTGATCCTTCACGAATTGGCTCGTCTTGTAAAATCGATCGAGTCTACAAAATCGAAGCTCGGTGATTTCGACAAAGAGTATCTGGCAGTTCAGATCATTCTCGTAGGACCAAGAGTAGTCTCTAGTCAATATCAATCATAGGAAAGCAGTTTCTCGATCGATCATGGACACTATTGACAGATTGTACGTTGTCCGCAGCAGAAATAACACTGTCGTTACTTTTGGTTTTGATGTGATGAGACTGAGACCTTGTGGCCGCTCCTTGCCTAACCATAAAGATTCTAGATGATATCGACATGGACAACTGTCGCGGTCGAGCAAAGAACGATTTTCTACATGTGATCGGGAACAGGAGTCTGTGTAGCCCGTATAGGTCAAAGAGCACGCAAAGTTAGCTGAATCGCTAGATTTGAATAATACACGACACAATGTGACCACTTCAGATCTGCAAAAGGTCTAACCAAACTCTGCTGATCTCTTATAAACTTCACCTCGTGGATGATACCCCACGGAGGCTAATAAAACTTGCTGGCAACGTTAGCGCATTCACTCCTTGCCACCTGCAATTGATTCCTTGACCCTTGGCCATAGGCTTTCCGCTGCCAACTCACCATAACATCACTTTCTGCCTAATTAGATAGCGAAAGACATTCACTCGATATCACGAAAATCGCAACATTGCTGACACGTGATCGTGAGATCATGTTCAACTCTGTATCTCCCTATAGCTAGCAGATCGCGCCAACACACAAGTAACAAGACGTAATTGTAAATACATAGTTCAACATAATCTGAGATTTTCCCTCAAGCGAATTGATAGTGCCAACGATGCGTGAATGCATGACTCGTCCAGAATGACGTATCTCATCCGGATCGACAGAATACCTGCAGTACATATTGTGACTCGCAGATACAGACATCCCCGGCTCCGAACATGGGTGTTGTGTACCAATCAGAGTATAGCGTGTTCAGTCATATTTACATGTAGATTCGTCATAGCTGCACTAAGAATGAAAGACGTTGACTTGGAATTGGAGCGGGATCATGAGTACGACATGGCATGTCTAAGCCACAAAAACGTCCATCGAAGCAGCCCGTTGTCCATATCCAAAACAACAACCTCTAATGAGTCCGTCACACTCACGAACGACATTCTATTGGTGAAAAGTTTCGCATCGGATCGTCAGTGCTAATATAGGTTGCAATATAGAAACACAGTTTCTGGTGTCCTGTGTTCGAATGATGTGACCTTGATGAAAAAAGCTGTCGAAGATCATAACCACACTGTAATGGATTGTCTTGCAATGTGGAACGAGTCTTCAAGCACGATCAAAAATGCGTCTCGTCGCTTTGACTCGTGTCACGGCGCAGTGGTCTTGACATTGACTCCTCGTACGCTGACAGTTATGAATAGAATAGATTGATGAGGCGCAGGCGTGTTACTCGACTATAACACGATGAACGCGCTTCCGCGGAGAGTGATAAATTACACTGTCGATCAAAGACCTCTGGATTGGATCAGCACTTTCTTAAAACGAGAACTTCAATAGCTAAGCCTCTTCCAAACATCTATAAAGCTGCCCTTCGTCGTCATCGAATCTCTCAAAACCGAACCAATTTCGAAGCATCAATCATTGAAATTACGAGATGCAATCAGTAAGTGTACGACGCCGTTTACCATTCGTCTCTGACTATATGATAGCTCGGAAGACCACTTCCCATCGTGCTAGCTTGTGCTCTGACACATGTCATGAGTGTACTAGCTGGACCGACTGCCAATCTATTAGATGTTGACGAACTAGCTGCCTCACCGGTCGAACTCTTGGAAACAAGATCACCAACTTCGAACGTCGAGGCGAGTCTTCTGCAAGGCTGGAATCCTCGAAGCTAGACCGGCAAGATAAACACCACTTTCACCTGTGGCACAAGTCTCCAGACAAGCGCGACATACGGCTTCACCGCCGTCTGGAGCAATGATCAAGTGGACTGGACTACTGATGCCACCTCCTATAGTCTGACCAACGACCTCACGATAACACCAACTATTAGCCCTTGCGGCCTGACATGTGTCTGGTCCGAGCCACGAGAAATCGCTGGAAAATTGGACCTGAATTGTCCTATCTAAAGGTCTTACCACGGGTTTCGGTGGCATCGGTAGTCCAGTCCACTTGATCATTGCTCCAGACGGCGGTGAAGCCGTATGTCGCGCTTGTCTGGAGACTTGTGCCACAGGTGAAAGTGGTGTTTATCTTGCCGGTCTAGCTTCGAGGATTCCAGCCTTGCAGAAGACTCGCCTCGACGTTCGAAGTTGGTGATCTTGTTTCCAAGAGTTCGACCGGTGAGGCAGCTAGTTCGTCAACATCTAATAGATTGGCAGTCGGTCCAGCTAGTACACTCATGACATGTGTCAGAGCACAAGCTAGCACGATGGGAAGTGGTCTTCCGAGCTATCATATAGTCAGAGACGAATGGTAAACGGCGTCGTACACTTACTGATTGCATCTCGTAATTTCAATGATTGATGCTTCGAAATTGGTTCGGTTTTGAGAGATTCGATGACGACGAAGGGCAGCTTTATAGATGTTTGGAAGAGGCTTAGCTATTGAAGTTCTCGTTTTAAGAAAGTGCTGATCCAATCCAGAGGTCTTTGATCGACAGTGTAATTTATCACTCTCCGCGGAAGCGCGTTCATCGTGTTATAGTCGAGTAACACGCCTGCGCCTCATCAATCTATTCTATTCATAACTGTCAGCGTACGAGGAGTCAATGTCAAGACCACTGCGCCGTGACACGAGTCAAAGCGACGAGACGCATTTTTGATCGTGCTTGAAGACTCGTTCCACATTGCAAGACAATCCATTACAGTGTGGTTATGATCTTCGACAGCTTTTTTCATCAAGGTCACATCATTCGAACACAGGACACCAGAAACTGTGTTTCTATATTGCAACCTATATTAGCACTGACGATCCGATGCGAAACTTTTCACCAATAGAATGTCGTTCGTGAGTGTGACGGACTCATTAGAGGTTGTTGTTTTGGATATGGACAACGGGCTGCTTCGATGGACGTTTTTGTGGCTTAGACATGCCATGTCGTACTCATGATCCCGCTCCAATTCCAAGTCAACGTCTTTCATTCTTAGTGCAGCTATGACGAATCTACATGTAAATATGACTGAACACGCTATACTCTGATTGGTACACAACACCCATGTTCGGAGCCGGGGATGTCTGTATCTGCGAGTCACAATATGTACTGCAGGTATTCTGTCGATCCGGATGAGATACGTCATTCTGGACGAGTCATGCATTCACGCATCGTTGGCACTATCAATTCGCTTGAGGGAAAATCTCAGATTATGTTGAACTATGTATTTACAATTACGTCTTGTTACTTGTGTGTTGGCGCGATCTGCTAGCTATAGGGAGATACAGAGTTGAACATGATCTCACGATCACGTGTCAGCAATGTTGCGATTTTCGTGATATCGAGTGAATGTCTTTCGCTATCTAATTAGGCAGAAAGTGATGTTATGGTGAGTTGGCAGCGGAAAGCCTATGGCCAAGGGTCAAGGAATCAATTGCAGGTGGCAAGGAGTGAATGCGCTAACGTTGCCAGCAAGTTTTATTAGCCTCCGTGGGGTATCATCCACGAGGTGAAGTTTATAAGAGATCAGCAGAGTTTGGTTAGACCTTTTGCAGATCTGAAGTGGTCACATTGTGTCGTGTATTATTCAAATCTAGCGATTCAGCTAACTTTGCGTGCTCTTTGACCTATACGGGCTACACAGACTCCTGTTCCCGATCACATGTAGAAAATCGTTCTTTGCTCGACCGCGACAGTTGTCCATGTCGATATCATCTAGAATCTTTATGGTTAGGCAAGGAGCGGCCACAAGGTCTCAGTCTCATCACATCAAAACCAAAAGTAACGACAGTGTTATTTCTGCTGCGGACAACGTACAATCTGTCAATAGTGTCCATGATCGATCGAGAAACTGCTTTCCTATGATTGATATTGACTAGAGACTACTCTTGGTCCTACGAGAATGATCTGAACTGCCAGATACTCTTTGTCGAAATCACCGAGCTTCGATTTTGTAGACTCGATCGATTTTACAAGACGAGCCAATTCGTGAAGGATCAGGTCTTTCACAACTTTGCTGGTCAGAGGAACACCATTCGAAGACAGTAGGCCCAGCATAACCTGGCCCAGCCTTGTCAGCGATGTCAATGCTGATTCTTTGGGGATTGACGGTCGCTGTAGATTGTCCGGTATACGTACGGTAGCACCAACCTGTTCGAGCCTGCTGACAATCATCCTGCCGGTCGAATTTTACAGAGTCAGTAAACTGATTAGCATTGTCTCGATGGAAACTGATGTCATGAAAGTTCACTGGGCCAGACCAGTCGACTTGATTTTTGTTCCATGTCGCCAAGAAAGGAAAAACGATACTGCCCACACGACTTCTGCCACAAGAAAATTGATACATGAAGCTCGAGGCGATGCGGCCTGGGCTCCAGCCTCGAAGAGCACTTACAGTATTCGAGATCTCGGATGATCCTGCTGAGCTCTGAGTAGGCAAGAATTCCTCCTTCCCATCCGCAGTGGGTGCTCCGGATACGCTGTTGATGGTTGTCATGATGCACGTCATTGACGCGAAGACTGATACTTCAAATAGCTTTCTAAATCAGCTTCAGCACTCTGCTTGTGAGATACCTCTCACCAATTTCATGTCGTGGTGCCGTATCTTTGCTTCTAGTAGTTGTTACTTCACCTTGTTGATAGCATGTATCTCGTTGGCAGCAGGCTCCTTTTATAGGCGTCTCCGTGGCTTGGACGAGGTATACTTCTATGCTGTATCGTACTTGTTCGAGTTGAACGCGGAATCGTACAAACACGGTCGATACCCGCATGTACATCGAAAAATCGCTCTTTGAACGCAGTGACGACTTTATTTGTTGATATACTAATCGATCCGGGAGTATGATCAACACGTTCAGCTCTGATTGGTTCGCTATGCCTATCTCCGAAACCGAACATTTCTGCTTCCGCGGCTTCATATAACGTGCGTCGTGATTACTGTGCAGATCCGCTCTGGTAGAGTCGTTTGTCCAATATCCCATCTACCAGGATCCGACTGTCGCATTTTTGAAGATGCGAGTGATCACGAGCTTTGGAGCATAGCAGATGTGATGATTTGTTCCTCTTCCTGGTCAAACGGCGACAACCTCCATGACATCAACAAGATCTCGCTCCCTTCATCCCTCCCTTTCTCCTTCTTGTGCTACATGAACATATTGAAAGACCTTGACAGCAGAAAGGCATGTAGTCCGTTCATTCACCTTGGTCCTTCATATGTAAAATCTGAGTACATGTGGTATCGACCTTATCAATAATATTGTAATACATTGTTCACGAGCACGTCTCACTGATCGCATGCGCTCATGCATATATGCATGATCAGCTTTGTCCCTATTGCGAATTCATGAACATATCACAATACAATCACATCCGGAGACGTATCCAAGTTCATACACATGTGATGGCGCAGCGGTAATGGTCACATTGGTCGGACAGTGTGAGCATCGGACACCAGATTAAATTGAACAAAGAAGTTTTTGACGAATTTGTCAAGCGTTTGGGCTAGTACTCTGCTCTCATAATGCTTGTTCGATATGAGTTCTTGTCGGCAATACGAAATCAGGATCGCTGGTAGAAATGTTCCCCGCGCCTCTATCGCGCCGTCCGTGGTGTGGAACTTCGCTTATAGTCACAAGACGATCCTCTACGTTGAGCATTTGGTTTTTCACAGGCCGTTTTGTCTTGGTCGCAATATTCGAATACAGCATATTGCGAGACCGGCCCGGGCAGAACACGAGTCCGAGTCACAAGTGCTATGGTTTGGCTGGCCACCTCTCGGTAACGCCATCCCCCTGTGGCCTGTTGACAGGTATCTCGTCTCCGCCACGTAAGGGTGCTGCTAAACTCATCTGCATTGTTCCGTATCCTTCTGAAGCTGGATATACTCGGATGTATGTCCGCAGCGAGAAAGCTGGTCGTTCTTAGTATTTGGCCGAGCGCAGCAAGCTCATCGTAGTCTTGTCCGAATCATGTCCGATTGTGATCTGGAGCAATTTTCATGGGTGTTTTAGTGGCTTGAACATACCATATCGCAATGCTTGTTCGACTATTGATATTGTATACATCTACGGTTGCAGGATAAAATGCGAAGATGGAAGACACATATGCAGTTGCCCTCGATCAATGTCACGTGCAGCTACACTTGGGAGTCATTCATATTGCAATCCATTGGCATATGGACTAAATCAGCTATATAGGTCTATCGAGTCGCTCTGCAGAGGGGTCTGGTGGAATCAATTACCACAGGCACAATATCACGCACTTCTGCTATATAGAGTCGTATTGACTATGATAAAGGACGACAGCTGCCGATCCTGTGACTAGAAGGACTAATCAAAGCGGCTTGCGCGAGTGTACACCACTGATTGGGCAGGATACACCGACACGGTTCGGATCTCGTCCTAGACAGGCTTGTTGGGTCGGTGAACACCACTCGGTAACCTTAGGGCCACCCTGGAATATTCCAAGTGAGATAACCGAGATTTTGGTCGGATCGACTTGAGCCAAGTATCGTCCATTGTAAGTGAGACGGCAGTACCCGCCTCTCGCTGGCAGACATCCGTCCGCTAGATAGAAATCGGCAATCGCATCGAACTTGTCTATGCCCACTCGTTGGGTGCTTGAATCACCCCAACTAGTGACTGACGAAGTGAAACGCACCCGTTCCACACTCGGCACCCAGTCAGCCTTGATGTCGAATGTCTTTCTTGTCTGTCGGCTTCTGGCACAGTTGAAGTCCCACCAAATATTGTTTGTTCCTACTGCAGGATTGATTGCCAGGTTAGCTGCCACAGCAGGAGTGGTAGGCACAACAGTCGATAACTCGGTACTCAAGGAGTTCGAGTGCTCATCGGTTGGGAGTGCATGAGAGACGCCAATATAGGCGAGCACCATCAAAAATTTGTCGCTGAGTTGCTAATGACATTAGAAGCAATATTACATGATGAGTTTGCTACTCACAAATTTCATGATTTCTGACTTCGAATACTTCAAAATTTGATTTGCTTTCGAAGATGAAGATGAATAGGTTGATGTACTGGGCCTGACCCGGCTTAAATAGACTGCTCTAGCAGGTCGTCTAAGCCTCAACGACTTTGTCGACTATATGGCATCATTAAGATCTGCGCAAAGCCTCGCTCCGATACGTTGCAGAAACACGCACGATGAGTTCCGTAATATATCTATCTCTGCAATTCATTGGTCGCTTCCCTGATGGGGATTGGAAAATTGTGCCCGCGGGATTAGTTGCTGCGGGCGTGATTAGCCCGCGTGTATGTTGCAGCTGCGCAATAATGAAGCTTCCAGTAGTGTATTCATGCTGAGCAACGGTTGATGGTTATCCACATGGTAATGAACAGCCGAAACACGCACGATTTAGGTCATGCTTAGAGTTTGTGACTTAGAGAACGTCGATCGCTGCCTGTACGGAACACAATCTATTCCAATTTTTGCGGAGTGTATAAATCGGAAAGACGACGCTAGCATCAGCAGTGTAATAATGATACTGCCAATGTCTTGTTGCTTATGTCGGGTGCTTGCTTTTGCAGATCTATACGACAAGTTGACCTATGAAAAATTCGCCCGGCCTGCCGTTGAGAAAAGTGCTCGACGCTTTCTTATGCCGATTGTAGAGTCCGCACCATTTCGTATCATGATTGTCCAAGAATGTACCCTGCGTGGATAATGTCGAATTTTTCCTTCATATTGCATTGACGCATTGATGCATTCATATCGTATCTAGCCTCCAGCTTTCCAGAAGCATATATTTGCGGGCTCAAATCAATATATCCTTCGTATCATATGCATATGTGTATGTCATTCATTTGCGCCTTTGTTTGTTTGTTTATAAGTTGTGGGCGGACAATGGCTAGGCGACCTCAGGAAGTGAATTTACCACGCGCCCGCAGTAGGTTTTGTCCCTTGAGCTGGAGCGTAGACTCTCATGCACAACCTCAGTTCCTGCACACAATTAACGCTGCAGGCTACAAACCGCACGTTCGTGTGTGTGAAGCGTCCTCGATTTCTATTGAATTCTGAAAAGAACAGTGGTGGACTGATAGTAGGTATCTCATGAAACAGCTTTCTAGGCTTCGGCAAGTCGTGACATAGTGTGAACATAGTGCAACTGCAATATCTAACCAGATGGATGTAGCGTTCCGGCACCGTCCTCACTGAGCATCACTACTTTTGAGTGACTATTGCCCTCTGGCCATAACCATGGACCAGGCCAACAGGCATGTCTTGACACAATTGCAAGCTCAAGCAGAACCTGTTATAACAGGCTCGCGGGTTTGACCCTGAGCACACGAAGGGAGGACTAAGGACAATGCAATGCAGGCAATCGAAGATCGAGTCAAAAGAGCTCCTCCCAAAAGTATACACTCATTGGATCCTTTACACGGGCCATAAATCCATAAATTAAATAGAAGTATCCTTGCGATGATATCAACTACATCATGATAAGAAGTTCTCTGATGACCTCAAGCTCAGCCTCAAAGTTTTGATCCGTGATTGATACGTTATCAGCAATTCTGCATGATGGGTTGTCGCAATTGTATGATCTGCTGATATTCGTGTAGAGGTTCCCATTGGCGCAACTCCGTTCCAGGATTTTCAGGATAGTCTGATCACTAGATTCTCGACATAGCTTGGACATTAATCTTGATGAATGTACAGTGTTCAGAACCAGCATCTGCTGAGGGACAATCTTTCGGCTTTAGCGCGCCTGTAAGTTCGCAGGCCTGTACTACACGAGGTAGAACAACACCAGGCCCAGGACGATCAAGCGCAACCACGCTGAATTGATCTGCAATCTTGATTTTGATGGTTCCAGTGAAGAAGTAGGTACAAGTCACTCCTCCAGAAGGCAGCCCACAGTGTTTGTGGTCAAACGCCGTTTGTGCAACGAGAGGGTATGTGCCCATCTGCCTCGGATCAATGAGATGGTCGACCCCGGCCCCTTTGTCAAAGTGTATTCTGTCGCCAAAGAGAGCTACACTAATGTCGAAAGTTTGTGTCCGAGGAGGCTGACCCCGGCATTGAAAGATGTATGTTATCTTGATGAGATATGATGCTAGATCAAGCAGGTTCTGATTATTGTCAATTTCGATAGCTGGAGTTACAGTTCCCGCGGGTGACCGCAATGTCGAGGACATCGACAAGTTCTCAAGAGCTACATGCGGACGACTCAGTACATGTCTGATGCGAAATATCGTTACAATGACTTGCCAAACAAGCTGTTCCACAATGAATCTTTTTTGCTCGCATGCAGATTTTTTCGACTTACCTTCATCCTTGTTGTTGTATATATGGATGGTACGATGTGGACCAATTCTTTCGATTGAGTCTGAATTGGTCGGAAATTTGACAGTCTTTTGATCGCTCTCGTTGATGGCATGACAGGTTGCAATCATCCGATTCAGGCAGACAAACATTTCTCAGTGACGATTTGTTATGGTAAGCTAGACATAGAATCACATGTGGCTAAATTATTGTTAACTTCATTTGTTGAATTAGTCGCTTGTGGAGAAGTCCTTTCTATCCATGCACATCAAAACTTGCACAAGGTTGAACCCATTCGTGCCTGTTCCGATGCTAGCCACTGTGCAGCAGCACACAAGTCAAAACCGCAAAACAAGTGGATGGGGAAAAAGGGACAAGTCGTTCAAAACCGCACCGGATCTTGAACTTTTGCTCCTTGTAGAGTGATAATTCTCTACCGATGCTTGTAGCTATACTAGCTTAATGCGACAAGTAATTCACTGATCATACAACCTTGGTCGATGAGTCGAGACGCGGAGCATGATTTTGATTTGAGTGAACAAGAAGCGTACGGAAAAATCTGCTCGGGCGATCATTCTGCATACACACTTGTCACTGTGCAGGATGAACTCCAGACGCCGACATCACTACAGCCTGACGCATCTGTGTTGCACCACTCTTGCAGACTAGATTTGACATAGCCCGACTGCCCAGGACTAGTAGGCTTGACCGTCACATAGTACGGATGAATATCGGCGACAACTTGTCCACGAAATCCCAATCGACAGTGGAATTTTCCAGTCTGGAAGCACGCTCCGTATACTTGGTAAACTGCCGTACCAGATGTACTGCCGGATCGGACAGTGTTCCAGTTGAGGCCTGGGGGTGACCAGGCCACATAGTTCCCATTCTGCACATCCGCGGTTACATCAAAGACTGCCGTCACTTGCTGGCTTCTAGGACACATGAACTGCCAGCGGATCTTTGCATTGCCGTTGCGTGGATCCCATCCACCTCCATTAGCTCTGGCTGTGATTTCGTGCGACTGTTCTGTCTCAGCAGTGGGTGTCCCCAACACTGTAGAATTGACGCAAGTAAGAAGGATCAGAACAATCTTGCCAATCTAAACCTTTTCAGTAATCGATATTTGAATGCTCACACAACATACCATTGTCTGTGTCAGAGTAATGGTCTGATGCTCGTAGCTCGTGCTGACAACGGATCAAATAGTCTCGAGCATGATGTCCGAAGTAATATGATCTGAGCGCCCTTCACGAGAATGCTGAGACATACGATACCACAGCGGACTGACAATCCTATATAAGCACGCTCAATGACTATTGGTGCACAGAAATCGTGATGAGTGGGAAACTCACGAGAATGCAGCACTTAACCCGCACTCATAGAAAGGCATTTCTTCCAAAATCTACTTGAAACATGACATGACAGTTCTCTACGATAGCCCACAGACGAGCGGTCAACATTCCAGGCAGGAACTGTACCCGCATACTGTGCTGTGGTTATGATTAGTGCTTGCAATTGTATGCTTCGCGACAGTTGTATTGTATACGGGCTGTGTTTGGCCGCAATCGATATTTTATGTGAGTGACTCAGGCTATATTGTGCAAGCACATAGTGGATTCCCGAAAACAGCAGACGGGAGACAATGTACGGCAGTACATAGCGTCGAGCACAAGTACAGATTATCATCGATCAGACATCGACAGGTCTCTTTGCGGTTTCTCAAGAGCAATTAATGTGAATTGCTATAGCTACTGCAATTCTACAGGCGTGTCGCGCAATTCTAGATCACGAAGCTTGGTGTCCACAAGTTCTTGATGACTGCATTCTCTGGGGAATAGTATGCGATTCTCAACGCGTAGATGGAATCATCGTCGGCCCAAAATCTGAGTGCTGACCACCTTACATGCATAGGCCGTCCCGCCGTTACAGCCCGCCTGTGACGAGCAACGTTCAGTGGCTCTTGCTGCCCCGGGTCCGACATCTACGCGATTCGAGATCGGGATGCCATCTCTGGTTGTGCCGACATGTGCGATAGCTGGACCATCAAAGGTGTAGGCACACCAGGTGAAACGATCCACCTGCTGGCATTGTGTTGCACCGTACCACAACACGCTCTGGTAAGCAAACCTGCCTGTAGTAGGTGGCTTGTTGAGTCTTTGTACTGCGTTGGTCGTGCCACTCCATTGTATCTGGTTCGTTTGTCTGATCCACTCAGACATGAGTCCGAAGCTTTGGAAGATGTTTTTCTGTTTGGTACAGTCGATGTGCCAAGTGATCACTCCGGTCGCCTGTGTGGGAAAACCAATCGCGGCTTTACTGGCCTCAAGTGATTCAGCGTCGATGTTGGAGGCTGACTTCACAGGCTCTGCTTGTTCCACGGCCGAGATACGGGCCACATGGCCGCTCAGTTGTAGCGCCAGCGTCCAGAAGATTGTAGTTGCAAAGTGCTACGCTGCTAAGCAATAAATCTCGAAGGCTATATGACAGATATACCATGATGTCTTTCGTGTAAGGTGATCCCAAGTATGCGTTCAGTATGGTTTCAAATTACTGGGCCATCGGGACAATTTATGTCTTTGCACTCGACTCCTAGCCACTTTCACAGGAGATATAGATTGCTCACATGTGGCCATCTGTAGATCTTGAAGCCCGCACAACCCGCTGCTTGAGACGGAATTGATTTGCAAGTCGATTGCCGGTCCGCAGCGAATTCCGTTGTTTGAGACCGAAACTCACTTCTCGATAAACGTCCGCCATGATACACGAGCATCCTGCTGTCATTTTACCTACATTTTCGGCACGACCTGGAGGTCATTGAGTGAACCTATCATTGTTCTGACACGCAATCTCAACAATGATGCAACATTCTTCTACGATCACAGAAATAAATGTAGAAACCCGCAACGTGCACCCGTACAATCTGAACCCCCTCCAATGTAGACGTACATCGCCGGTCCTCCAGCCTTTCGATGGAGATATTTTGAGTTCCGTACGAAAATCGTTCGAGTTTCGCTAAAGAGAAAGAACAGCAATGTTGGAGCTCTGAATTTGATTGGCAAAGACACGAACAATTGTTACTTACAAGAAGTATCAGCCGTGCTATGAAGACCACCTGTAGCTGTCAAGTTGACGCAAAGTCTCGTTCTTTGCGACAGTTCTCGACAAAGCCCTCAGCTGCTTGGACGCCGCTCCGTGTATCACAGGTTATCAATCTGAACTATTTTTTTCAGTGTTACGGA
>RHGH01000051.1:0-24348 GCA_005281585.1 Taphrina pruni | reverse complement strand
CAAACTCGGGTGCGCGCCAAAAATGTCTAACTAGGCAAACCCTAACCCACGCAGTTCATTAAAATCCCCTATACCATAGACGTCGTCACTTGGGATCTCTGATTGTGGTTGACTTGTAGCATGCTTTCGTGGAGACGAGTTTTCGTCCGCGTGAGAGCTTGAAAGGTCTTGCGGTAGTTCGAGCTCTGAGCTGTTGTCGAGAATCCGTTCCAGGAACGACATTACGAGAATGTCCCGGGCTAATCGTAGACTTCTTCCGGTGACGTACACACATATGAACCTCCCCATAAGTTCTGGATCAAACTCAGCGTATACCAAAAACGGACGGTCTCCACGCCTTAATTCCGACTTTAGCTCGTATGCTAAAGTCAAGGGTTTGAACAGTTCTGATGCCTTTTCTAGCGCTTGTTCAGGGATTCGCTCTCTTTGAGCCCTGAAAAATAGATGGTCATCATAAGATCTCAACTTTTCCCTCATTGAATCGGAGATGAGGCCTTCATCGAAGAGATATTCTTCGCATACCGACTCACAACGTTCTTCACCCACTTCTGATATATAGAAAAGCCCGCATGGATTTCGACATAGATAAATCTGGTTCTGTCCTGGCGATTGCTTGTCATGCGGATGACTGTTCTGGGATTCCGCACTGCTCTTGTTCAACTGCTGCACCAGGTCCCGACAAGTCAAGTAGCGTGGATGTATATCGTCCGGAAGACCTTCGGTTCTCAGACCTCGCTTTTTGAGGAATTTTTTGAAGCTTTCTAAGGCGATCGGACGTGCAGTAACGACAAAACCGTTACTGCCGAGTCCACAGTAAACAACGACTTGGAAACCATTATCGTCCCAGATTACCGATAAGATTCCGATCTTGTCTGGGGTGTTTATGAAAGGAAGCAGCTCGCCCCGAATGCATTCGTCCAATGCTCGAAATGGACACTTCACATCGAATGCCAGAACATCCGAGCCATGTTTGTCTACTATGTGTCGGTATCCAGCATCGTCATCACCTTTTTCAAGAAAGAGAGTCATTTGTGAAACTCCGGACACCATTTTGAATAATTTCCAAAGTGCAATGACATCTTCGACTGTTACTCTTATGCTGCTTGCCAGCATGGCATCAAGAAGGTTCTGAAATTCCTCGGAGGCCTCTGTGGCCAGATGAACCTCAGCAGTTGGTGTTCCCGTAGAGGACATCTTCGTGCTTTATGTGACGTTAATCTGGATAGAACTAAGACAGTGTATGAGTATTTGCGCGAACGATGAGATTATACATGTAGGAGAGATCACCAGCTGTTTATGTAGCCAAAGCTAGCTATAGTGGCACAAGCTATGCAGCCACATGGCTAAACTGATCATAATCAGCTGCAAGTCGTCTCAGCTCAACGAAATTCACCCGTGTAGAAAACTGTCAAAGCCGGGAATTCTGATCGGACAGTGAACAGGAACAGACTGTTTTCTACGCAAGCAGCTGGCGGGTTATCGTTGATCAAGTACAGAGCTTGGGTATCGAAACTCATCGAAACGAAACTCATTACATTGAGTGACGCCCGAGTGCACCATGCGAGCGGGAGAACAGATCTTCACTGCGCAACGCCGATGACTGAGACGACTGACAACCAGACGAGAGAGAAATGATCAGGAGCCGAGAGATGATCAGCTCGGCCCCGATCTTTAATAATCTCTTCACAGTTGCTACTGCTGCTGCTGTCGTGACAACAGACAGGGTCTAGACAAATGCACAACAATCGTTTGTAGGGCACTTGAAGCTTTTCATAGTCACAGTTCTCGTCAGTGGCCCAGATCGGCAGCAAGTGCTATAAGACTGACCTTCGTCCAATTGATTCTAGCTATAGACTGACTCTATCTGGTAATGAAGAATCACAGACACCTCTACCATGTTCTAGTTTGTGCAGAGATGCCGACCTTGATGTGGCCGTTCTCGATTGTCCAGGAGTGCTCCGGTCCTCGGGCATAAGCTTTGCATGGTTTGTTGCATTTTGGCGCCGTCAATCGGTACCCGGTACCGCCAAATTGACCACATGGAACTTGTCGAGAGTGATAGGCTGGTCGTAAACCAGGGCAATCCGCCTTGGAAATGCCGGTGACTGCTGGCGTAATCTGCGCGAGACCTTTTGGGAGTGGTACTGGATAGCAGAGCGAAAAGATGCAGTCACCTGTGTTGCTAGGTCCTTCGATCAAGGAATCCTCAATGGTGTTGTCCACAGTTGTAGCCTGGGCAAGTCCGACTATCCATGTCAGCTTCCCGATAGAATTACCTGAGTCTCGCATACCAAGGACGATCAATGTTTTCAAGGACAATTGCATGATGATATCCGGTGCTGTGGTTCTGTGATGAATTGTCCTGGAACAACGGGAACTTCATAGCTTATATACTGAGCCACACCCTTCTTTTATCTGATTACCATGGTTATTGTCATATGGCTCATTTCGACTTTTCTCGAAGAGATCGACGCGGGATATCATTGTCAACCCGCTAACGCATGTATGACACAAGTCAAGCAATAAGCAAGACATGAGTCCGCGAGATTGGTGGCTGACCAAAATCCGTTGTGTTTCATGTAGATTGAGTCAAGCCTAGGAGACGACAACAACCTCGTATGAGCATCTGATAAACGGAGATGAGGACTAAGCAGAAATTCTCATGGTAGCTTCACAAGATGTTTAGCATTTTAGGCAGTACAATCGAGACACGGTGCTCAACAGATATGAAATCGTATGTGAAGAAGGATATATACTACGGAATTTCACAAGTCACACTCTAAAATGTGCGGCTTAAATATATAGAATGGTACTAATATATAAGAAGATGTCAAGACTACATTGCTGTCCTTGACGTCATTGTAGAAGTTGTCATAAAAAACTTTGTGTGTTCATCACGAATCGATTCGTGGTGAGCGGAAAGGAAAGCCTCATTGTTGAATGCGAGCTCAACTTAAGCGTCCGCCGTGGTTGATGATGGAGCAGCGTCCGTTGTAGTTGTTCCTGGTGCAACGTCTGTTGTGGTTGTTGTTGGCGCTGCATCTGTCGTGGTTGATGTTGGAGCTGCGTCTGTTGTTGTCGTTGGTGCAGCTGCGGAGCTGGCATCAGTCGACGTTGAAGCGGGCGCGGCCGCAGAGCTGTCAGCACTTGAAGTTGTAGCGGCATCTGTGGTAGTAGTCGAAGATGTTGAATCAGTCGTTGGTGTCGCTGATGATGAGCTGGTCGTGGATGAGTCCGACGACGCTGGCGCTTCGTCTGAAGATGTGCTCGTAGACGTTGGCACGTCGGACGATGAGCTGGTAGACGTCGGCACGTCGGACGATGAGCTGGTAGACGTTGGCACGTCGGACGATGAGCTGGTAGACGTCGGCAAGTCAGACGACGAGCTGGTAGACGTTGACACTTCATCCGAAGATGTGCTCGTAGACGTTGGCAAGTCGGACGACGAGCTAGTAGACGTTGGTAGATCAGACGACGAGCTGGTAGACGTTGGCAAGTCAGATGATGAGCTGGTAGAAGATGACGAATCAGACGATGATGAGCTCGTGCTTGTTGACTCGAATGTCGAGGATGAGCTTGCAGTCGTTGGTGCGGTGGTCGACGATGAGCTTACAGTCGCCGATTGAGGATCGGTGGATGCTGAACCTGAGTCCGACGACGAGGATGTCGTGAATTCCGATGAACTACTTGAGAACGAAGAAGATGGCGAAGATGAAGGCGAGAATGACGTTGAAGAACTTGAATCCGAGGAGCTCGACGTAGTCTCTGGCACATAGCTTGACGAAGACAGTGTCGAAGAGCTGCTGCTGACGGCATCGGACTCAGCCGCAGATGTTGACGAGCTCGAACTGACTCTGACAGTCACGGTAGAGAATGAGCTAGAGGAGAAAGTGATTGGCGATGAGGTGAACGACGATGAAGTGTCTGAAGTCGTAGCGCTGGAAGATGATGACTGTCCAGTGGTAGATCGACCTTCACCACCGAGGCCTGCGCCTCCATTCGGGTCGAAGACGGATGAGCTCGATGTTGACGAAGTCTCGAATTGAGAGCTTGATGACGACAAGGTCGAGGTTGATGTTGGCTCAACGAAAATGCTTGAGGATGATAAGGACGACGAGGAGTCTGAGGATGCAGAAGATGATGATGTCTCAGTCGAAGCAGATGACGACGAGAACGACGAGGACGAAGATGGTGAAATTGTCAGTGAAGAGTCCAGGGACGAAGTCGAGCTCGTGCTTGTGCTGCCAGTAATTGAACGACCGTCGGCACCGATTCCACCACCACCACCATTGAGATCAGTCGAAGACGAGCTTGTCGATGACTGTGATGACACCGAAGATGACGATGACGAGGTCGCTTCTGATGATGCAGTGGATGATGCATCAGTAGTGGAAGACAACAAGTTAGTTGACGAAGTTGATGAAGTAGGCTCAGCAACACTAGAGGTTGAAACGGCCTCACCTGGTGATGATGATGAGGACGAGGGCGATGTGCTAGAGGATGCAATGATTGAGCTTGATGATGATGATGATACTGATAATGGCGTGTACATGCTCATAGACGATGATGAGGATGTCGAGGAAGTACCTGCAGCAGTCCTTGTTCTTGTGTTATCACCAGCTCCAATTCCACCACCACCGTTCATGTCAGTCGTCGAAGATGATCCGGCCACGCTAGAGCTCGTCACTGAAGACTGCTCGAAAGTTGATGAAGATGATGAGGACGGGCTCAGAATGACTGAGTTGGAGAGTGTAATGAAGGAAACTGACGACGATGCGGGGGCTGCAGTGGAAGAGCTGCCGAATGCCTTTGTCGAGCGGTCGACCGGTGCTACACCTGCTCCGCCATCACCAGTGGTCAAGCTGCTCGATGATGCAGAGCTGGTCTGTGCTGGAGCGACACCGGCACCACGAGTGCCACTAGTGGTAGCCGTAGAGTTACTGTATGGTCCGACACTGCTGGTTGATCCACCAATAGCTCCAACACCAGCACCCCCATTTCCTGCTACAGTGTTGGTGATAGTGTACGTAACCAGGTCAGTGATGGTCTGAGTGATATATTGCGTAATGGTCGACGCTGGAGCAGTGATTGTCGTAAGTTGACCTGCTTGTCCTTGTCCAGCTTGTGTGATGGTGGTGGTATATGTAGCAGCCGGCACGTTGACGTAGATGGTCGAAGTCGAGTAGGAGTAGAGGGTAGTGACCGAGACTACGAGCCCTTGAGGCGAAGCGCCAGCAGCTGCACCGGATCCCTGAGGATTAGTTTGTCCCGCGGCGCCGGCTCCCGTGTTTGAATTAGAGTTTGACGTGCCGCTCGCACCCGTGTTGCCCGTGTCTCCCGAGGTTGTGCCGGCCACACCGTTTGCACCAGCCGCCGGCGAGTTGCCTGCAGATGAACCATCAGAAGTCGCTCCCGAAAGGCCTCCCGACGGTACTGCGGTACATGCACACTGTGTACCATATGATGTCACAGTGTTAGCATAGACGGTCCTGTAGACAGTGACGATTGGCACAGGAGAAGCTCCGGCTCCAATGGCCTGACCCTGTGCACCAGTGCCAGCTCCAGACCTCTGACCTGCACCTTGGACTGCACCGGTCCCAGCTCCAGATCCTGGACCTACTGCAGCGGTACCCGAGGGCAAGACCGAAGGCCTCGTATAATTCTGATATGTGCCGTTGAGTGGCAGTGTCGCGTTGAAAGATGTACCATTGTTAGAAGCGAATGTGAGGTTCTGAGCGAGTGCGCTTTGTCCGAGAACAGCGGCTGCTACGAGTGCAGACCACATGGTCTATTGTGCTCGTGGTAGGAGGTGAAAGAGTGAATGAGTGCTAACAAGATTTCGTCTAGATTGCCGGACGAGTTCTTTTTGAGGTCTTCTTCGGGCCTTGAAAAGATTCTCTGCAATTGCGTAAGGCCGTTGGCCTCCAGGCGTAATGCCTCCTGCATGTGAGACAAGGAATGTGCAGCAATTCTGATAGACCTCGATTGCTCCCTGGTGGCGCATGCGAATCGGGAACTTTTCCAGACGTCGGGGCCGAATTGACATTCCTTGTGGCTGGGAAACTTCCGAGAATGTTGACTCGTGCTGGAGATCGCCATCACTCTTGCTCGAAGCATAAGGTCATGGTGAAATTTGACGATACACATTTGACACTCGAAAAAGTCGCAAAGTAATCTTGATGTCAAGTCGCTGATAGTGATCGATGATTTGCTGCATACACACCGAATCACACTGCAGCTGATAATCACAAGGACTCTCGGTTGGGCCACTCTCCCAGCTGTTGGCGAATTGGAAACTACCAGCCGTGCCACTGTGCAAAGGAGAATTCGTGGCTCTCACACAAAAAAGCAGAAAAGCGTGGGATGTGCTAATCACATTGGTAAACCGCGACGGACTTTTTGGTTTGTCCCGCTGGCTGGGTGGTGCTGTTGCCTCATCAGTTTCTACACCACAGCTGGGATTTGTAAATTGGTGCCCTTCAGTGACCAAATGCGGTCCACTTGCCGTTGCTCTCCCACGCCCTCAAAAGGACATTTGGGTACGGGCGTCGTTGTGCCGTCCGCCTGCCACGAATTCCAAGATTCCAGCCCCTTCCTGAAGGACGAACGACACGTGAGGCTTGGCCAAATTTTACTCAAGTGCAGTTTTGCGCGCTGTGCAACCTTTCGCGGGCAGCCACTATCGGCAGATCTTGTGCTTGACGTTTAGTCCAATCGAGGACATTTCACCATCCCGAGCATTTCATCTCGAGTGAGACACTTGGTAAACCAAGACCGGCGAGTGTCAATCTGAAGGCATATAGCAAATAGCTTGAAATAGCTACCAATTGCAAAGTGTATCATGCGAAGCATGTTGTGCTTATGCAAGGCCTATCATGGAGACACAAGATTGTGTAGATCGAGGTCCATAAGTCCGCCATTGCGGACGGGTCTTCGAAGAACACAGGATGATGCCATAGGTACAGCTCAGGCTGGCGCGCGTCTCTTGGCACACGGACCCTTCCATTCTCCTGCAGGGCGCAATGTGCTCGGCTAGGCGCATCAAGGAGCCACTACCGCGCAACTCCTGCGTCACCCTTGAAACCGCTCGAGAATGTTCAGCAGCACGCATATGTGATGGATGCTTTCAAAACAGCTTCTCAGCATAGTTTCGAACCAGTGAACTAGACATGATTCTCAACAGACTACATTCGTGATATATGTCCTGCTTCAACGACCGGCTGGTCATTAGCAGGACGCAGTGATGTGACGAAGAATGTGAATGTCGACGTCGACGTCGAGGCCAACGGCATGAATCACGTGCACACAGTTTTTCTTGCTGCGCGTGGGAAATTTCCTCGTGATTTGTGGCTGGTGTTTGTATTTGACAGACGTGGCTTGACTACTAGTCTCAGGGCTCCTGTAAATTGTAGAATGACTGCTGCAACTGTGTTGACTAGTACTGCGTTGAAGTATTCCATGGCGAGACTGCAGTTTCATGATGAGTGGATCAGCAAGCATGAGTCTACAACTGCCGGAACAATACCCCGAGGAAGCCACACACAAATCACTTTTCGCGATGCTTGCCAACCGCTATTTGGTACTGCTTCCTGTAGGCTGTTGTGTCACAACACGTACTGCAGCAACAGGACAGCACAGTACGCAGTGGGTTAGTGTTGGCCTGCCTGCTTGCTCGCATTCATGCTACAAGTTACTAAGCATCACTTTTGATCGGGGAAAGTCAGAACGGCACAGAACCCTCTAATATTTGTTCTGAGGATGCAAAGAAATCCATGTCAATTTGTGGGTCTTCTTGTTCTGTCAACATGCCAACTGTCCACCCCAAGTATATGTCATTAGCTAGTGTACAATGCATCACTTCTTTGACTTTTTCCCCTTCTTTTTCCGTGCAACCTCGCCACTTTTGACCGCTTGTGCTGGGCCTTGTGCCGACAGCGATTCATCCACCATACCACCCTGATGACCACCTTTGCTCTTCATCTTCTCCTTCTTTGATGGCTTGTAGTTCGAGCGATCGCGCTTGGGTAACCACCTCTCCGGGTCCAGTTTCTGTTCTGCTTCAATCTGTTCTTGAGTCTTGACTTTGAGCTTCTTCGTGGGACGTTGTTGTACATCATCATCACGAGCACGCTTGGTGCCTAGCTCGAGACTGACAACATCAATCGATGAGAGGTCTGGCAGTGGTAAAAGTTCTTGGGATGTCTCGTTATGCAAAAATGATTGCGCACACTGTGCGACTATGTTATTTGGATCGAGAGAAAGCAGCTCCCGTATTTTGTCTTGTATTCCTGGTCCATCAAGCTTTTCGTTTGGTGATTGTGCGACTGTTTGCTGTATCCAACCAGCCAAAAGCTCCTGTCTCGCTACTGCGGAACTCTGTCGAAGAGCATCATCAATGATCCCAATGCTCGTACTACGATCTGAGGTCAAGTTTTTTAGTGCGCACAAGAGACCGATAATACCAGGACTTTTGCATCTGATTGCTTCAGGAATTCTCTCGATGATTTGTATTGATTTTGAGACTCCATGCTTTTGTCTGACAACCTTGGCAACTAAAGCGACAGCTGTCTCGATATCGTCAGGATCACTTTCCAATTGTTTCGATAGTGACGCTGTTGCCGACTTAGAAGTGATCAAAGCTTTAAGTGCTGCGCATCGTTCCTGGTCTAAATCGCCATACTCGGATATGTAACGCTTTCCTGCTCGCTTGATAGATAATCCAGTCGCGTGCATGGCTAGCATCCTGTCATAAGCCACAAATCGACTTTGATAGGAGAAGAGACGAGCCGAAGGACGAAGGCGTGATTCTTGAACGTAGGTTTTGTACTCCGCATAAGGATTGGTCTCGTGCAAGAAGTTGATTCCGGTGAGGAAATGCGTTGAGCTGTCTGTATCTTTCATATGTGCTTCATTGTTGCGGGACGAATCACTTGTCAAGTGCGCTATTTGAGCATATATAGGGGCTACTTCGGCATCATAATCTTCAGAGTCCAACTGCAATGCCTCAAGAGTCCGCAAAGCTTCTTCGAGATGTACCAGTGCCGCGTCCTTTTGTCCTTTGAATGCCAGAAAGATCGATCGATTGAACAAGTATTCGTGACTGATGTTACCCGGCTTGTTTGTCTCTGCATCTCCATCGCGACGCAGAGCGGCAAGTTGTGCTAGAACTGCTTCTCGATTGACTGCCAGATCGGCCTCTTCATTGTCGACCACAAAGCCCTTGCTGATAGACTGCAGGTCTGACAAGGAAACTCGCTCAAGTCGATATAATGCTTGAGCTCTGAGATGAAGAGAGGCTCGATCTCGTGACTCTGCAAGCGTCTTCAGACATTCCTCTTCTCTCCCGAGCCTGTACTGAGCATAGGCGATATACAAGTTAGGTATGGTTCGGGATGCATCAGATTGAGCCAGATGGAGAGCTTCGCGAAACTTGTCTTGTTCGAGCAATGCGAAAACTTGCGAATTTGCGTCGGACGAGATGGCCAGCGACTTCAGCGAGCTCTCCAGACTCGGAGCCATGCAGACAGAGAGGTACTACAGCTCAACGACTTAAGGACACGGCAGGCAAGGACAACTTTGATGGTGCATCATCAGTGATTTAAACAGTAGACACGTTCTCACACGAGACATTGGCACAATTGGGCGTTGCAACCGACGGGTATGTATAGTGCGAAAACGAACTTGTAATCCGACAAATACGAGAGAAGTACATCTACTGCCTGTAGCTATTTTGAAACAACTATAGTAGTTATAGCCAGCTATAGCTATAGCTTCATGATTGACCTAAGCTTGTGCATATATAAATTAGCACTGCTGACTAGTCATATGAACGAATGACACAGCAGATAAAGTGTCATCATTGTTCAGTACATATATGCTGTATAAAAACTGCTGCGCTATGCTTCGCTATGCTTTTCAACCATCATGATCGCTTGTAAATTGATCGTCCCTCACTTAGCCTTCATGCTAACCTTGGAGATCAGGTCTCCTCCGAGCCTCTGTATCTCCGCCAACATGGCAGAGACATCCAGCACAACCTGTAGACTGTCCTCGCCCTTGACGGGCTTTGTCGGGTAACCTAGATTTGGCCGGTATCTTCGAGGTTGCAACAAGGCAGGCTCGATGAGTGCTCCAATCGTGTCTGTTTCCGGTGACATGAACAGCCATAGACTCTGTCCATAGATGTCCTGCAATTCTTGCTTGAACAAGGCTTTCGCCAGGGTCAACTGACTCTCAGCTTTACTAAGATTCTTGTACTTCGAAGAGCGTTGATCGTCTTTGAGGACAACCACAAAATCAAATTGACCAAGTGGTGTAACCAATGTCTGCTCTATCCCTTTACCGCTCTGAAGTCCCCGGTGCGTCGCTTTTGCGAGACTTGTCATTCGCAAGGCGGCCACACGCTCGATTGCGATCGGAGGTGCCGTATAAGGGGTGTAAATCATAGCATGGTGTCCAGGATTTTGTGTCTTCAACTGATCAAAAGTTTTGCCATTCTCCTTTCGCGACTCGAGATCTTCAGTCAATAGCATAGGCTCTTGCCGCCAGTCCCAAATGGACAGATATCGAATCGTTCGAAGGAAAGCCGCTGAAGGTGACTGTGGAAGGATCTCGTGCTTTGATATAAATACATACAGTCCAATCAGCTCCAGCACGCGATCGGAGAAGTAAGAGCTTAACAAGTGAGCGTTGAACCAACGTTTGAGCAGGATCACAGTTTCTGAGTATGCCGGATAGAGTGAGACAGCATTCCGCATATATTGTGTATGTGTCTGGCTTAGGACGAAAGTCGTCCTATAGAGCTCGAGCGCATGTTCATGTCGAGCTCTGGACTGGGCATCCGAACGACTAGCGCCTGATTTCAAATATGTTGTTAGAAGTGTCTGTTCTCGATCAAAGTTGATTCTGATATTGTATGAAACTTGGCTGATCATTGTGACTCGAAGCATTGTGATGTTGACAATACTCTGAACAGAACTATGATTGACCTCTGTCGATGATTGATTCTCCAGGATAACTTCAACCCCAACGACGCCGGGAATCTCTGCAAAGGGCTTCTGTAGTGCGATTACGAACGCAACTTTCGTTCTCTGTATTGCTTCAAGATCGTCCGGCCATCTTGCGGAACTCTCAAATTGCAAGCTGGCATCAATGCTTGACGGCAAATTTGCGGCACAAGCGGCGAACACAGCATCAGCAGAAGTGATTTCTGTTATACGCAAGGGCAGATCCTCCAACTCACGAGCGACTCTTGCAAACTCATCAAATTCAGCTGCAAGGCTTTTCTGTTGTGCCGTGAGGTCCTGGACACCTGGAACATCAGCACCATATACCTTCCAGTTCTGGATTTTGTCCACTGTCGGAAAGTGCAAGCCCAGAATCTTTTGACATATATCCAGAGCAGGATTTGATTTGGAGATCAAAACAGACTCCAGAATGCGTCCGTCCTTGAACTTTCTCAACTCAGAAAGGATTCCCCAGAAAGATCTGAAAGAGGCAGCTTCAGCAGAACTAGCAGCGGGCCCAAGCACCATAGTGCTTTGACACTCTGGACGAACCAAGAGTATACCTATTGAGATCCTGTTTGTATCGTCCTCGGCGAACACATCAGAAACTGGTACAATTTGAGGCGCTTGCGGCCTGGCAACAGTGATCAACGAAGCGCGATCACCAAGAGCCTTTCTAAGAGTTCGCCACATGCGCTGTATGTCGAGACCGATACACTGCTCTGACTCGAGCCGAATTTCGAGATCCCAAGCACCAATGAACTGACAATCGTCCAGAAAGACTGCTTCGAATGCTTTGATTGGATCTGTGTCATCGTCGCCAAGTCGGTCAACGGCTAGACCAAATTCGTGGGCTAGAACAGTTTTCTCTTGATCCGTGACGTTTGAGAAGAGGTTGAAGCCCCTGATCCAACATCCTGCATGTGACTGAGCATCTCTGAACGAGACAGAACCGTCAAGAGCAGCAAAAAATTGCGACAAGAACAGCACTGTGCCGCGGAAGAGTTGTAAAGGAGAAGCATTTGGACTCAGCACCTTGCCGCCATTCTTTCCACCACCCGTCAACAGCGATGCAGTCACTAAAGCCCACTGATCGACTCGTATGTTCAACGAACGCTTGGACAGGTATTGTTGAGCAAGCAGAACCGAGTCCCGGTAGCTGGGCGAATTTGTGGAAGCCTCCTGCAAGATCCCGGAGAACACGTTTGTCTTCATATGCAACAATACCGAAGCGTTGTATGAGGCAGAGGAGCCTTCGACACTACGAAGCGCATTCTTGTCCGGCGAAAGTTTGTGTTCTTCGAAAGTATCTAGTGCAACGCAGGGTACTATAACCACTCGCCGCTGCTTGTACTCGATCAATAGTACTGTACACTTGACGCCAAAGAGAGTTCGTCGTTCATAACTTAGTACATATTTCGACTTCATCGACCTGGCGATAGTAAAGAGATAGAAAGCAAGTTTCATATGAATTCTGTTGTTCAGATAGTCCTTGTCCTGTAACATTGATTTAGGAACTTCGACAAAAAGCTCAGCTTCTGTGGATTCCGATCGCGGTTGACCACCAATCGAGGACGACCCAGCAACGTGCAGGCTCTCCGGGCTCTCATACTGAAAGTTGAGCTGCAATTCTGCAGGAGGTTCTTCAACAAACGGTATCGCTACTCCAGAACGTCTGCTTAGTTTGCGAGCATCAGACAGCTTCAATGGCTCCTGATCAGGGATAGCCTGGACCAGCTTTGTCACGCTAGACACAAGTCTTTCAAGACTATCATCAGTCTTTGACTTTGAGCGGAGAGACTTGATGAGTTGCTCTGCTTGAAGAGTCAGAAGATGGGTATCGAAAGACCTTGGAAGCGTCGCAGCAGTTTCGCTCGTCTTTTGCTTTTTCGCATGTGGACCATTGGTCGGCGGCTCAGTTGATGGCACAAATCGCAATGATCCGGGCAATTCTGTTGACTTGTTGAGGGACGCCTGCAGTTTGCGCTTGCGCGCATCACTCATGTGAGACCTCGATTCGACCCAACGCAATGAGTGTACCTGACTACCAAAATAATTCTTGACTTGTAATGAGTCCTCGGGTAAAATTGTAGAAGTGGAGAGTGACCCTAGATTTTCTCGAGACTCAAACCCTGCTCATTTAGACATCAACAATGAATGCATGTGGCAGGACATGTGTGAGATGATAATGTCTCTAAACATGCATGGCATCATTTACAGGCTGATAGGCAGCTGTAGACTCATTCTGTCCAAAGGGACGAAATCGAGATGATGTCTTGTATAAAAGTCGTCGATTGTGAGCATTGTTGATGGCTATGTCGTGCATAACTTTGGAAGTTTGCAGCTTGGCATCACTGGACCATGCTTCTAGATTTGTCCTGAGTCTGAGCACGGGTGTAGACTTGATCCTATTCAAGCTCAGTCATGTTGGCAGTCTTGTAGACTCAAGACCGTCAGGCACCAACTCAGATGGAATTCATGATTACTTTTGTATGAACCAGGAATGTCCTCATGCAGGTGGACCAATGGAGGACAGTCAAGTGGAATATGATGTGGAGGACGACGCATGGATAGCAAGTTGTCCTTGGCACTCTTACGACTTTAATCTGCAAACTGGAGAATCCAGCTTTGGTATGAAGACCTGTACCTATCCCGTACAAGTCAAGGACGGCAAAGTGTTTGTCGACATCACGAGTGCCACATCTACGAGCAGTCATGATAATGTAGATATCCTCAAGGTTTGTGCAGTAAGTGAGACATTCAACCTCAAGTCGATCGAGTTGCCCAGATTGGAGGAACGGAAAGCCGGGTCATTAGACACGAGTGACTCGCCAAGATATCTGAGTTCTGAGGCTACACTGACCGAGTGGTGCACATATATATTGAACACTCCAGACCCGGAACACAAGATCCAGCTCACGCATCATTTGTATGAGCTGTTGCAGCAAGCACCCGAGATGCCGATAGGACATTCGAGCCCGCCAGACACACCTCCACGGTCTCGCCTCACCACGATACCACCGACTCAAATGCCGAAACTGGGCCGCGCAGGCACCGTCAAATCACGCATCGCAATCCTCCACTCCCTGGCGAATATCGAGCAATGGGCCATCGACCTCGCGCTCGACGTTTGTGCGCGCTTCTCCAGCTTCACCACCATCACCACAGGCGAGTCGCTGCCACGCCAATTCTTCCTGGATTGGATCAAAGTAGCCAACGACGAAGCCAAACACTTTTCCCTGCTGCGCGGCCGACTGGAGCAGTTGGGCAGTCACTTTGGCGAGCTGCCCGTACACCACGGACTCTGGAGCTCGGCCGCCATCACGGCCCACGACCTGCGCGCGCGCATCAGCATCATCGCACTCGTACACGAAGCGCGTGGGCTGGACGTGAACCCCGCCACCATCAAGAAATTCGCCAAGGCCGGAGACGAAGAGTCCGTCGCCGCGCTGCGCATCATCCACAACGACGAAGTCACGCACGTCACCACAGGGCACCGCTGGCTGACGTGGATCTGTGCTCAGGAGTCCACGGACCCCATCACCGTCTTTCGCGAGAATGTGAAGCTATACTTTGCCGGTGCAGTCAAGGGTCCCTGGAACGTGCCTGATCGTGAAGCCGCGGGTCTCGACGAGAGGTACTACAAGGACCTGAATGGCAGGCCCAAGACTATTCTCGCGGCAGAAGGATGAACCATTTCCACATTCTTATCATTATATAAATGTACAGTATAATATCTATATACAATATTTTCACATATGATGTCCATTCACATCTCTACAGCTTGAAATACTGCTTGCCACGGGCAATATCGTCGCCATCTTCCACCACGTCCTTGTGCAAGAACCCATCAACGCGACTCGTCTCATTTGGCACGCCTCTGAACTCCCACTCAGGGTCCTTGAGCGAATCGTAGATGAGCGTGGGACTGGAACCGCTGGAATCGACCATTTGCACGCGGTCGACAATCTTCTTGCGTCCAAGCACACTGATGGCGCGCCGCGAGTCCTTCCACGACCGCTCAATCAGTGCTTCCGGCACCTTTCTGCCCGTCTTTGTCGCCCGCTTGGCCGCACGTCGCAGTACCTCGGGTAGTGGTGCGTGGATGTGGACGAGCTCGACGCGGTATTGCGCGTACCGGTGCCGCAGGCGCGGAATCTCAGCGAGATACCACTGGAAACTGCGCAGACTGCCGTCCAACACCACATCGAGACTGCGCTCCATCGCCGCGTGCAGCAATACCTCCGTGATGAGTCTTGCCTCATGACGCAGCCGCGTGCCCCGCTCCAATCCTGCAGAAGACTCTGACCCACGCTCAAACGCAGTCCCGATATCCTCAAAGCTCGGAATCGTCGCCGCAATCTCGTCCGGATCAATCAGCACAAACTTGAACGGCAATGTGCTCAGGTAATGGCTCTTGCCCGCCCCCATCGCACCCGCCGTCAACAACAGCACCGGATTCTCCCGTCCCTCACACCCGCCATTCGTGGCAGCCGCCGAAGGCGTCGTCAATGGTGATGATGACAAGGACGACGACAAGTGTCGCTCAATAAATGTGTCTTGCACCAGTAATCGCGCCGGCATCGGTTCCACATGATAATCATAGTCCAGGAGAGCGCGAATCGACGCGTAGGGGGAAGTATATCGCGACAAGTCTGCCGGCATGCGGCGCAAAAGAGAAGAAGAAGAAGGCGCTTCTTTCGGGTACTTGAAGGAGTGCAGCAGCCTTCTCGCTCCTTGGAGCATGCAAGACTTTGTCTTTTCGCTGCTTAATAGTGTTCCGATGAGTCACACGAGGATGAGTTATGAAGTCAGGTGCTGTTTCCCCGAGGTTTTCGACTACAAGTTCCTGAAGTAATATGGACGCTTACAGCATTCTTAATGACTGTGATCAAGCATGACTGGCAGAAATCAAGCTTTGTCCTGGCACATCCACGACGATAAATAATGATGATAATGTCATGCGAATGATGTGCAAGTCTCACAAAATCACAGATCGTATCAGAATTGCGGAGTACACGATATCACGGAAGTTGCGTGCCGGGAGATCTGCAAGTCAAGTGAGTTAAGCATATAATTGAAACTTCTACGTTGTCATACATCCCATCCTGCATTGCCCTTCAAGTGCCCAAGCCATTCCGCATTAACCGCTTGTTCTATAAATTACCCTTGACCCGCTCCGTTTTTTGCTTTTTGACCCATGGATTGATATCCTATAGCTGGACGGATCATGCATACATGTCCTTCAGCCTGCGTCCGACGTCGAATGCCGGACAACTCCCGCCAGTGTGCCATTTCATCTCAAAGATCTCCCGTCCAACGGAATTGAGTTGGTCAAAGGTGACGTCCTGGACGTTCGGGCCTTTGTAGTATGGCTCGTCCTGACCTCCCTTTTGCACATTCTGCCAGCGATTGCGCGAGTCTCCAGAGCCCTTCAGTTCTTGGCCGTGGATGAGAGTTCGCGACAACTTTTGGTACCTGGTCGAGTTGCGCGGTTCGTCCTCGGAGGCAGGAAAGAAGACTGAGAGATCCGCCAGCGGCTGCACTGAATCGTAAATGGCCGGCATTTCGATCGATTTGAGCTCGAAACCATTCTTGAACTCATCACCCCACATGGTCACTCGCGAATAAAAGTCACAATCGCTGGTGTAGTATGGTATCGAAGTGTCCCAGGCACCCATCAGATCGTACGACTTGGTGTTGACCAGGGTGAGCCAGTCAAAGTTGTAGAAATGCAGCACCCAATTGTCCAGATCATGGACTGTGGCTCGCAAATCCGCCAGGATATTCTCATAGAACGAATGGTAGGGCTCAGCTCTCTCGTTGCCAATCACAGCGACATCCATATGGCCCCAGAAATAGTAGTCGAGGCCCCTGTCCATGGCTGTACTCAAGAAGAAGTTTTGCAATTGCGAAAACGTCAGCAATGCCGGTGTCCGCTCATAGTTCACGCCGAATTGACGTAACCTGGTGACATTCACAAATGCTGGATTTTCAATACTCAGCTGTCCCTTCAAGTTAGCAGTCATGGTGCCAGAATTGTCAAAGACTGTAATGTCGCTCGCAGGCCAGCCCGCTGCAATGTACGACACTATACACTGCTGCAACATGAACCAATTTCGACCAAAAGCGATGAACAGCTTCGTATCGAGTCCTTTGGCGTTGCCTTTGTAGACATTATACGGAGCAACGTGTAGTTTGTCAAAGTTCGGAAATTGGTCCACTGAAGTCTCGAGGAACGAAAAGTACTCAGGATCCGCTTGCTTCTCAACGGGCTCCTCACTGGTTGCTTCTACGGCTGGTGCTTTCGTCAGAGCAGCCTTGACATCCTTTGTCGCTTCCAGCGTGTGGCTGTAGATGTTGTCGAATTTGGGCTTAACATGCGAGACATAGAATGCTGGAGAACTCTGCAAGATTGTGACGGAGAAGAGTATCGTGAAAAGCAGACACAGCAGGACAGCGAGTCGACGCGATGGCATGCTGTATATGTTCGAGCCGGTATCGCGAATGCGCTGCACAGACGGGTACGGCGTCGAGGATTTCCGTCGTACTGAGCTGTATCGCGAGAATGCTCAAATCGTGTATCGCGAAAGTCGTATCAATGATGATGAGTTCGGGTCGAGTCTTGACAGCAATGGTCTGTATGTTTTTCACGGCACTGCCTATGTGTAACGAAATTGCTAGGTGCAGAAAAGCATGATACTATCGTCTAATTGACGTGTCGCAGTAACAGTAGTGCGACGAAGTGTGCACGGGACAGCAAAAGTGGCCAATGCGAGCGAAAGTGGGCGGACAAACGACGAGATCCGGCGAAGCTGCGGCTGAAACCTTGGGAGATGGGCGTTTCCTCTGTTTCCACCTGGGCAGGTGCAATTTTCCTTGTTTCCCGTGATACTTTGAGTTTGCCTCGCCATCAATTCATTTCCACCCCGCTGGCCCGTCCCGTTCCGTTGCGCCTCATCTCATCTCTACGATTTCCATCTCGTCCTGCAAGAGAAGTTCTATAGTAGTACACATGTATATCGGATAGTACTGGGTTGTGTCACGCGAATCGTCCGGCTGAACGGACGAATTGTACCAAACCTACCAAGCAAGTACAAATTCAAGTGCGATTCCAAGCATGTCTTCAATTCCAAAGATCTGCACACGCACATTGAGACAGGAATGCACGGCTTCAGAGAATCGAAAAGACAGCAAGACGAGCTTGCCCTGTATGCTTACATCGCGTGATTTGTAGACCCTCTATAACGCATGTTGATGTGACACATCGGCCGAAAGGCAAACAATTGGCACGACGACCATCTGCCATATAATCGCTTGAAGCATGGTATTAATCTACCTCATGCATAAGGGACAACTCTCACAATCTCACTCCCGCCTGATCGCGACGATCTCTGTACTCCTATCTGACCTCAGCATCGGCATATATATCCCCATGATTCTCACTTCGATGTCACCAGCGCGATACAGCTTGGACAACAAATGTGGTCCGGCAGCAGTACCCTTGTGGTACTCTTGTCCATTTTGGCGGTACGCGGCACCTGTGGTGTCAAGACGCACTCTCACCACTCTCAACCGGTCAATGTGAATCGTCAGGTATGTCGTGTCCCGGCATCGATGAAGGGCATCTCTGAGGCACTGGTGGCGGCGTCCGTCAAGTGCCAGAAGGACAGTCTGATCGTGGTGGAGGCTGGCGACTCGTTGATTGACAATGTCATCATCATGAAGGACCTGACCAATGTGGAAGTCTCGATCGAGGGAACACTGCATCTCAAGGACGACTGGCAAATGTGGCGAGAGGTCGGGTACAGAGGCATCCCGATGGACCGCAATGTCACTATCGCATGGAGTTTTCTTGGCGGCACCAACATCAATGTCCACGGCTGGGGCACCATCAATGGGCACGGCATCAGTGCCTGGCGCGAGTACTTCAAGACCAAGTCGAGTCAACGACCCGCCCTCGTCGCATTTTTAGGCGTCACTGGCGGTACGTACTCGCGCATGAGACACATCGACTCGCCCTTTTGGAACCTCTACTTCTGGAACAGCAGCGGCTTCAAAGTGTCCGAGTACCAGGTGGACATTCACGACGGGGGTGCGGGATCCGACACGGAGGCCAAAAACACCGACGGCTTCAATACCCGCGACAGTCACGACATTGAACTCTTCAATTCGCGCATCTACAACACGGACGACATTGTCGCCATCAAGGCCGGTAGCATGAATATCCATGTCCACGACGTGATTGGTGGGTACCGCTGCGGCGGTGTGTCTTGTGGTTCCTTTGGCAACAACGTCACCATCTTCGAGACGGCCAAGAATGTCCTCGTCGAAAATGTCGAGCTGCGCAACTGTCGTGGCAGCATCACCATCAAGGCCTGGGCGGGCAAGCCAGCCGCCATCAACGAGCTCTCCGGCGGTACTGTCTTTTCCCTTGATGGCCTTGATTAAGCTTGCTAATTAATGGCAGGTGGAGGCAGCGGTCTCGTGCAAAACGTGACGTATCAAAACATCAATGTCAAGGACGTCGAGACGGCGGTGACTAGTAGGGCTTCTCCATTACTATACGCTCGACGGCAGGCTGATATGATTAGTCCAGACATGCTACGGCGTCAAGAAGCCTAACCATGACTGTTTTGGCGCGCCCACAAAGGTCGTCCTACGAGACATTCACATCGTGAGTAACCCGTCTATAGTCATTGCATCACTTGGACTAACTCGTCGTGTAGGCAAACGTCGTGGGCACAGTCAAGTCCAAGTTGCCATACAAGGACCCTTACGTGTCCAACTACCACTGCAGCGCATGGCCAGCCGGCTGCATCAACCTCTCGACTTCAGGTTTGGTGCTTGAAGAATCTCACAACAAGACCTTGAACCCGTCGCACTGCAGCGGCATCAGTGAGAAACAGCTCGCGGGCGTCCTGTGCGATTATCCACTGTATACGAAACGTCGATGGAACGGCACGGTACAGCTCTTGGTTGCGCCAAACGTCTACTCGCCACTCATCAACCACCCTACCCTCCCGGTAGGCTATACCGATAACATTCCCGCGCCCGATGGACTGTGGCAGCCAAAGTATCCGGCTGCACCGGCCAATATAGCCTACCATGCCATCGCGCAGCCTGCCTGGCCGAAAGCATGGGACGACGCGATTAACAATTTGGTCTCTCCTCCACCTTCGGGCAGCGAGATACCCAAGCCGCCAAAATGGGGCAAGGATGAGGACAGTCCATCTCCATCATCATGATTCTTGGGTCTCACAAGTCGTCAGTCACTTGAACCCGGAACGTATCATCACGTCTTGATAGAGTTTTACAATTATCACGGCTCATGCTTCGATCAAAGCCTTTGTCCAGTCCCATCGATCCCATACCTTTCTGAAGTCTCTTTCAACCTTTGAATTAGAGTCTCCCGTCCATGTCCCCTTTCGTCGCCACTTGTCCACGTCGAGACCGAGTATCGAACCGACGACTTCCCGACCAAAGAGGTCGTCGCGCGGCCACCGCTTGTCGTCCTCAATCACGTGTCCCATGCCGCCATTCAAGTCGCACCAGACATGAAAGTATGGCATATTGGCAGACATTTTCTTTGTAAAAGTGTTGTTGTCGGTCCTGATGATTGGTCTGTGTTGTGTCCATTCCTCGTCGGCGGAGGATAAAGCCTCTTCCCAGTATCGTGGCATATTGTCCGTCATTGCGTGCGGGATGGGAATACATTCGATGGCGCAATGACTTTGTCTTTGCGGTCGTGCATTGTTTTCATAAAACATGGCAGAGCATCCTAGTGAATCGTATAGGCGGGTCAAGGACTTCATAAAGTTGCGAATTTCCTGTTGTTCGTCATCGTCGCATTGCAGAATATTAATGCGATGCTGTGTCGGGACAATCAAGCAGTGATACTTGGCCAGTGGTGCTGATGGAAGGCTGAGAAAAGTTCGTGTGCCTAAAGAAATGACTGGCGCAATGGGAGGCTCTTCACCATCATTCTTGTGGCATAGAGGACAATTGTCCAGTATCCTGTTGAGCTTCTGAAATTCGTTGATTGACATGTTCTTCAGGTTAATTTCTTTACTCTTGATGCGTGTCGCCAATTTATCTGCATTCTCGTCTTGGTAATCCAGGTTGTCTTTGTAGCGCGAGTCTTTCGCAATTCTATCGGCGTCGCGGCGTGACTGAGCAATTGTCCTGCTCTCCCTCTTTTCCTCTCTTACAAGCTCCTCGATGGTCATGTCAGTCTCATCTTTTTGGAGTGCACGACCCCGAGAGTCCATCTCTGGTATCTCGACAATGATGTCAGCAGTCGCGGCTTTGTTGTAATGATGCAAAGCTGCCTTGTACTCCATATCAATTTGCTCCACATCTGAAGAATTTGTCAATTGTGCTTTGAGTAGTCTGGCTTTCAGAGCATTCAGTTGACCTAGATCAATAACTTTTCCGTTCGAAGCCATTTCGTCAGCCTTGATTTCTTCGATAACCTCCGCATCATGTTTATGTTCTGCAATATCGTGGCGATGGTCTCTCGCAAGTCGCTTAGCATACAATGAACCATCAGGTCGAGTCTTTCTTATGCCATTCGTCTTCCGACTCGAGAGTTCCTTCTCTTCTTCTCGGGCTTCGTCGTATTTTTGCAGATTGCCATATCTTTCATAGGCAAGGTCCTCAATTTCTCTACCTGATGTGCGAGCACTCTCCCGCAAATTGCGCAGCTTCATCATGCGCCAGTCAGAACCTTTATCGCCGAACTCATAAGTGACGGCGTTATTTTCTGAGGCAGGTATTGCCTGTGGCTCTGAAAGGACTTTGTCGTACTCTCTATTCGATACTGACACCGGGTCTGGCGGTGCATCTTGAACAGGTCTAGCTTTCTCACGGCCAGTCGCGAGACCGACCAAGTCCCAACCAGCCTTTTCTTCCTCTGCTGCCTTTACATTGATCTTCTTCTCCACAAAATTTGACTCATCAAAAGGATCAAAAGGAGTTGATACTGATTCAAACTGATCCGCTGCAGTCTTGTGCCGCTTGGCTGATGGTGAGTAGTGACTCCTGTCGCGCTTGCTCATCGACACAGCGAAGCACGGACCCGAGTATGCAGAAGTAGTGGATCAAGGTTGTCCAACCAATAGTGTGATCAATACGGTGATCATGAAAATATATGGACGAAGCCAAGCCAGAGTAGTGCTCTAATCGCAGCTACAAACAGGCTTCATGATTTGTATCACTCTCACATAAATGGGAGTCTAAAGAACTCGACTGATGTACAAATCACTACGTATCACGTCGAAACATGATTGTGTCTGCAGTTGTCTGCAATGGAATGATATCGATCAGGTTGATGATCATGGTAGCAGATGATGACGCACGTGCAGTGCAGCGCGACGGGAGCAATTTCCTCCTCAAGTGCCCTCCCGTGAAGTGCCGATGACTTTGAACAACTTTCTACTTCTCCACTTCCCCAGTCGTTCCGCAGGTCTCGACTCTCCCTGGTGACACACGCCCTTTGAACCAATATAATATGGACTGCTATCGAAGGCGCTCCGACAACTGACCATGCCTCGCACGATGAATTAGCATTATTCGAGTATCTTATTCAAGCTGCACTCTTTGTCGGCATTCCATCAGGCAGTTTCTCACTCTTGTACAACACGCTAAGGAGAATTCAATTCTCCGAGGAAACACCCAATCATAGATGGCTAGTGCTCCAATTCTTCGACAATTTGCCGCTCGAGAATTACACTGCATCAATCTGAAGACGTTGCTGGACCGTACGAACCATGCGACGCCCAAGGCTATACTGGATAGTGCCCTGTGGCACGCTACCGAAGAATTACCCACGAGACTTGCACATAGAATAGATGACCTCGACCGTCTGCCCAAACAGCTGCGCACAGGTAATGTCAGTGTGGACACGGTGCGAAAGTGGTACGAAAAGAGCTTCAACGACTTGCTGTTGTTTAGCGACAAGCACAAGGACAAGACATCAGATCAATTACAGACTGTGGACTGGGAAGATTTAGGACAGTGCTTGAAGACGATCGACAAGCGTCATCAACCTGTGGCGACGACCCTGGCAGAGGGTTTCCATCGTCATCTCTCTGGTCATCCTGAACTGTCACACGACGACACCTTGCAGGATTTCCTCGAAATTTTCCATCTGAGTCGTATCGGCATGAGGACCACAAGTTCTCAGCACATGACTTTGCTGCAAAACTTGGCCAGCGGCGGCGAGCGCTCGGGCTTGGCAGGGATCATCGAAAAGCGCATGTCGGTCCGCGAAGTCTTGGAAAAGGCAAGTGCAGACGCGAGCCAGGTGTGTGTGGACTACTATGGCATTTACCAAGCACCGACAGTGAAGATTGACGTGCCTGAATCCCTCCTAACGACGTATATTCCCGGCTACCTGTGGCACATTAGCTTCGAGCTGCTCAAAAACAGCCTTCGCGCGATCGTGGAGACATACGAGGAGGACAAGTACCGTCCGGTGACGGTGACGGTCTCGCCCGAGTCGACGGAGCAGGAATTTGTGATTCAGCTCTCTGACCACGGGGGCGGGATTCCGGCTGAGGGGGAGAATGAGGTATGGCGGTACATGTACACGACCGCCGAGTCTCCGTACTCGCCGGACGAGGTGGAGAATTACATGGTGTCTGCGAGTGAGCGGGCCATCATGGCGGGCTTTGGCTATGGCCTGCCCATCAGCCGGCTCTACAGCCGGTTCTGTGGGGGCGATCTGAAGCTGAGGAACAAGCAGGGCGAGGGCGTGGACTGTTTTGTACATATTCCGAACAAAGTGTACGACTAGAGAAGCGTGTAATGGCGAGGATCGGATAAGCACGATTTGAACATAGGTGAACAAGCAGGTGGGAAGACCATTACCCAATGGGGAAGCGAGCAATTGGGAAGTGATCGGTTGGGTCGGTGAAGACGCTGTTCTTCTTGGTCTCAAGGACCGACATTGTGTCTACTAGCGGTTGTACATCAGAAGAGAGAAGCAATTGTACTATGAGCACAATAAGAATGACTGTTGAGTGCTCAATCTAGAAGTAGTGACTTTGGTTGTTCTAAGCCCTTGCAGAAGCAGATCAGTTCTCCGTGTAAGCCGAGATTCATCAATTGCCGGTCTAGACTCTGACCCCAGCGTGGCATTCCTAGCCGCCTTCACAATCCAACCTTGGAAGTTCCCACGAGAGGACGGGAGGACTTACTCGAGCGGGTAAGCGAGCCTGCAGATCAGAAACTTGCCTAAATGGGAAGAGCGCCCGTTAGCGCGCGCCGCTACCCGAACGGTCACCTGGGCAGTGAACGAGCGCCATCCAAGCTGCAGGTTTGGGAGGCAGGAAAGATC
>RHGH01000050.1:0-31158 GCA_005281585.1 Taphrina pruni | reverse complement strand
CTGTGGAACCCTATCTGAAGAAATGGCTTGAGTGGCTACTTTTGGCTAACCAATGAGAGAGGTACCGGGTGATGGCGTTCGAATAAAATAATATTTTTTATATATATTAATATATATCCGACCCGGTAATAGATATATATTCACGAAACGGGGAGGTCGTTGCAGTACGTGTATTCTCGCACGACGGCAATAGTTGCAAGATGGCAAAGAATAGTGAGCTTGCCGCGTCATTGTGTTATACCTAGGCACTTGGTAGGATCATACTGACCAAATCACTAACTTGCCGTCCACACCGCTCGTACTAATCTGCGACACAGAACCTCGATCTCCTCGATAGCTCGAGATTTGTGTGACAGTGTTCTGATGGACGGTCGGCAGTCCCGTATCACCTGAGCCTCCCTTGACATCCATGTCTCGGAAGGAGTTCCTCAAGCTCTTGAAAGCATTGCCCTCTTCCAACTTCCTGCCACCTTTTGTGTCTAGACCACGTTCTTCGGCCCATGATCCTGAGGATTCTGAGAACACGACGGGCGAACAATTGTGTCCAGCAGCAACGAAAGAAGACTCATTCAAAAACAAGATACTGGTCATTGGTAGTCCAGAATAGGCTACTCTCGAGACTGTGGCGCCATCGGGACCTGGTCTTGCAATCTCAATCGTGGAACCGTGTGTCACGTACGCAACATAGTCAGCTGAAGGTGAAAATTTTACGTCGTGAACCCAGCCAGCCGCAGGAGCCTCCATACATAAGGTATTGAACGGAAGTCGAGATCCCCATACCGATGGCTCCGGCTTCGAGTCCACATCCTTGATAAAGGCACTAAAGACACGTACGCGCATATCGGTCGAACCAGTAGCGAGAAGAACATTGTTTGGATGCCAGTCGAGTGAGAGGACAGTGGACTTGATAGGTTTCTTCAGATGCTTGGAGATCCACCAGTCGTTTTCCGGCTCGAAGTAGCAGATGGCTACTAGTCGAGCGGATGTTGCTACAGCAAACTTGTCTTCATTTGGAGACCAACGAACCATAGTAGCACCCCTATTGATGCGGAGAAGCACAAGTGTAGGTTTCCAAACCTGCTTGGCGGCATCGTATGTCCAGACGTTGGCATTCCTGTCTTGCGAACACGTCACGATTCTGTTTGATGACGGTGCCCAATCAATGGAAGTCACTAGCTTGTCGTGATCGTTCAAGGTAGCGTCCAGAACAAAGGACGAACCGCTCCTTCTATAGATCTCTATCGTGTTTGAGCTTTTCGAGATCGCAAGCATAGTACGATCGGCATTGAAAGCATGAGCTGTGACCGGCCCACCAAGGTTGAGATTGTGCTTCTCCGTCGCCATGTTGTGAAGAGAGGAACGCTCAATCTTCCCGCAAGAATATGACTAGGAGTTCGTGGTGTCAATATCAGCACGGAAGAACATAGGTTCCTGTCCCGGTATAGCAAACCAGTATCGTGGTCATTGCACGGGCAAGAACACGGTTGACGCTCAGTTGTGGGGTTTCAACGACGAAACACTCGGGGTACGTGTGGCGTTTGCGTGTTAATACTATGACAGACAATCATTGTGCTCATCTGTACTTAGTCCGAGACCATCGGGCATCGACCCAGCCGCTCTTGAGCAAATGGGACAACTACGATATACAGGACTCAAGGAATGCGCGTTCAAAGATATGGCTTGATAGAAGTGCATCGCATTGGGATCTATAATTACTTGAATTCGGTTTTGAGGACAATGATCTGAGTTTAGACACTTTAGAACTTTCGTCCGAACAAAAGCTCCTGGACTTTGTCGTACATGGAGAGGACACCAGCACCTGCAACACCACGAAGGATGTTGGCACCAGCTCCCTTGAAGAGAGACTTGACTCCCTCCTGAGCGACGATCTGTCGGAAAGCGTGCATAGACGAAGTGTACTTGACGGCTTGTCCGGAAGTCATCATCATTCTTCGTCGAACAGTGTCGAGAGGGTATGAAGCAAGACCGGAACCAGTGGTAACAACCCATCCGAGCAAGAAAGAAGCGAGGAATGAACCCTCAAGAGCTCCAGTAAGAACAACTGGCTTAACGGAATCGTAGAGACCGAAGTAAAGACCTCTGTAGACGATAATACCAGTGACCGAAGGACCGAAACCTCGGTAAAGACCGGCGATTCCATCAGACTTCAAGGTCTTCTTGTAGACATCGATCAACCCATTGAACTCACGCTCACCACCTCCCTTGGCAGACTTGGCGTCGTTGGCAAGACGGGTTCTAGCATAATCCAAGGAGTAGACGAAGAGCAGAGAAGACGCACCAGCGGCACCACCGGAAGCCAGGTTACCAAAGAACCATGGCCAGTAACCCTCGTTCTTCTTGAAACCGAACATCTTCTTGAAGTAGTCCTTGAAAGCAAAGTTCAAAGCCTGTGTTGGGAAATATCGCAGCACATTGGCGGTGTTTCCTCTCCAAAGCGAAATGATACCCTCGTCCTTGGCGACTCGTGAGAAACATTCACCAATACCATCGTACTTTCGCGAAAGTCGGCCCTGCTTGATCATCTCGTCCTGGTTCTGGATGAGGAGCTTGACTCGCTCGATGGGAGCAGCCTAAACACATCAATAACTAGTAAAATTACTCCCATCTGAATGCTTACAGCTGTCTTGGCAACGGCTGCCGAGACACCTCCCATCATAAAATCGATGAAGAAGTTGGACTTCTGTGCTTCTGTCAAGTCATTAGTGAAGTCCTGCGACTCATAGCATAAATTTGCATACGATCGGCCATATTGAGAGTCTTTTTCGATACTATGAACAATAAGTCACTGCGAAATAGAGACAAGGTGCTGAGCGAGGTTTTTCAAGCAAAGACAACCAGCGAATTGCTCCTTCCCCTGGTTGATAGAAACCCTAGGTTTTGTCGGATAAAGTAGGGACCTGATCCGATTGTTGAATTTTCCTTCCCATTGCCTGCTCATTCGGGAGTGCCGGAACTTACCCGAGAGCTGTTCGGAGCTTGACACCAGGCAGGCGACACCAAACGCAGTGGATGAGAAATCGCGGCCGAGATTGCCTGGTACGTGTTACCTGTGGACATCTTTCTACGGTAGCTGATCATGATCGTGGTCTGCAGGACAATATCAATGTAGCATATGATGAGAAAACTTGGTCGTGCCACGCAGAGGTAAAGATACGTGAGATTCTATCTGCGTCTGCCGTCTCGTGCTGTACATTATCGGTCTACTCCAGAGTTCGACCGGCTGGCGCTGATGAGAAGCAACATGTTTCGCGCGCCAACCATGTTTTATACCAGGATTGAGGTCTGAACTTCCGGGAAGTCACTTTTCTGTGCATATGGTCATAAACGCTTGGAGGGTTCCATGAGAGTCGTTGCCGGCATTGTGCAGGTGCACGGCATATATATTCAATGCATCCAGCATCCTTGCAAGTGACACGAAAGAACCCTGGTTGGCATTCTGCCGTGCAGCGAAGAGATCTCTCGTGTCATATATGCGTATCGCCGGAGATATTACAATACCCATATTCTGCATGATGGTCAAATCGGCTCTTGCATCGTGAAACACGAGGGCGAGCTCTTTGGACCATGTTTCGGTCATGCAAGACTCAATGATTTCTTTCGCAATTGCTAGAGGAAGCACTTCAGTTTGTCCATGACGGAAGAGCTGCGAATTGTCTGCCACATATCTTCCGTTATGAAGGTGGAGATTTCTATTCACTCTCAGCTGAATAGAGCAAGTCAACATAAATCACTCACTCTTTGATCAAAATGTGCCTGGTATTTATAGCATCATGTTCAACTTGACCAGCTGATGCAGGATTCAGGAAGCTCATCCCAACCTCGGTTATTCTCGAATGATCCTGCTCCCACAACTCGAAGTCGAGCGCAAGATACGATCGTGACGTGGTCATGAAATCGACCTTTATACGGGTGAGCTCATGCTTTCGTAACGCAAGGTCGTTCTTCTCAGAGATACTTTTTAAAAAACTGCGACTGTCAGTGCTACACGTTGCATGACAAGAGACCTTCGTGACTGGCCTTGTGAAATGCTTCTTCGAGGTAATTCGCAGATAGACCAGATCTTCGAGGTTCAGATGATGTATAATAAATGGCCAAGGTGGTAACGCCATGCCAATCTTATCAGCGATTGTATTGCAAAAGATATCTATAATGTTAATGATACGTACAAACGAGAGGCATCGACTTACCCAAATCGCTCGTCGTCACGAATATATCTGGGGCGCTAGACTGCGGACAATCCATACTGGCGACTGGTGAATGTTATTATCATCATCATCCTTGTTACCATAATGCAAATCTATACTCACTCGTGTAAATTGTCCACCCAAAGCGATACAATTCTGCCGAGGAGAGGAGGACGCGTATGGGTTGATATGGGTCGGGTGTCGCAGAGCTCTGCACTACATCAATCAATAACTTTTTCTTGGTAATGCCAGGCAATAGCTGTACACTTCCAATTAGTGATATCAGACCAGAGAACGAAATCACCGCCAGATACACTGGTGTCTCTAGAGCCTTGCACAGGCTGCATGTCGTCCATGATGAACTGCGAGCTACAAGTATTGATAGTCCTGTTGCGCACATTCAAACGAATGATATGTCTGTCCGATGAGTCAAATGTTGAGCACCGACAGGACATGCAGTGCCATTAGCTTGGTGCTTGTCCTCTCCTGGTTAGATCTCTATGTACAAATTACTCTGACCTCTGAAAGAACAAACATTGCAGCCACTGTGGACTCATATATGACTATTGTCATCAAGCGCTTCCGAAAATGCTAGTGAATTGTGGTTTGCTATAGCTATCACATCATGTGCAGCTGTCATGTAAAGCACCACTAAATTCAATCGTGGATCAATTGGAGGTCGTCACGAGACACAAGGCAGCGACACACAGACTTGACCGCTACGGGACCAATTGCTCATACGTACATGGATATTGAGAGCAGAATGGAGGATGCGCAATGCCTAGCAGGCTGAATAGCTTTGTTTTGAAGGCTAAATCGGTGTACTCTTTCAAGTGCCAGCAGGAGCCCGTAGTGACTTTGATGCACCACATTCTTTTCAGATTAACATTAACGTGCATACAGACCTATTGTCTGGCTCGAAGGTGGCCGTGGTCATAGATGGGCTGTTGAGCTGACACCTGTGCGTGGTTTTGCTGTATATCGTGACAAACGCAACACGCAAGAGCGACTCCGTGTAGCTGCATAGATTCAGACGCACCTGCAACGACAGCTGATAGCTGCAGCTGTAAAGATTTCAGTCGCAATTTACCGTGCACGTCGCGATATCACCTCGCTGCTCAATTTACACCTGGGCAGCACTTACTACGGTACGGTACGACCTGCTTTACTTGCCGTAGATCTTCCAATTTCTCCACAATCTGAACTTTAGGATCGAAAAGAAATTGAGCACGAAGCATGGCACCCACCACGCGGTGCCAGAAGCTCATCATGCTGTTCTAGGTGTTCTATTCGACACCAATATAGAGATCGGGACGCATGCAAGTCGGATCATCATGTCCTCGATAGGCAAAGGCATTCGTCTGACGAGCGAGACGACTACATCCTGCATTCATAGGATTTTCTGATGACTTATGCTCAAAGCATAGTTCGATACTAATAGAAGGCGGTCTCTTCAATCGTGGCTTCCAGTCGTCAGTCCCTCTTGTGCACAGCACAACGTTACAGCTGCTTGTCGTAATGTCAAACACTGTTGGTTGTGTCATCTCTATTATTGGGAATGTGGTAGTCTCTTTAAGCTTGAATGTTCAGCGCTTGGCGCACAAAAAATTAGATTCTGAAAACGACAATTCGGCCTCAAGAGAACAATCAGAGTATCATCTCCACGAGGAGGAGTCCAGGTCGAGCAGCAACTACCTCACATCTGGCTGGTGGTGGCTCGGCATTGTGCTCATGACAATTGGTGAAACTGGGAATTTCCTCGCATATGCTTTCGCACCCGCATCTGTAGTAGCCACACTTGGAACGACCGGACTGATCGCGAACGTCTTCTTTGCACCTCTCATTCTGAAGGAGAGATTCAGAAAGATTGATTTGCTCGGAGTTGTCATTGCGATCGCTGGAGGGGTGACAGTTGTGCTTTCAGCACAAGCAGAACAACCTCAGCTCGACCCTCAAGAAATTCTGGATGCGGTCTCACAAAGAACTTTTCTTGTATATCTTGTAGTAGACTTGACACTCATGGCTTGCCTACTCTTTCTGTCTCCCAAGTACGGAAATCAATATATACTGCTCGACCTCGGATTGGTCGCACTTTTCGGTGGTTTCACAGCTTTATCAACGAAAGGCGTCTCCTCGATGCTATCTACCTTGTTCTACAAAGCGCTTCGCTACCCAATTTTCTGGATACTGCTAATGGTACTCGTGTCCACAGCGATTCTGCAAGTGCGCTATTTGAACCGCAGTTTGGCGAACTTTGATAGCACTGTAAGAAAGAAGCAGACATAGCATACTCTTCACTAACACGCTAGCGTGTTATTCCATGTCAATTCTGCACATTCACAATTTCTACTATTGTGGGGTCCGCTATTTTGTACCGGGACTTCGAGCGAATGGAGCCGAGTACGATTGCGATGTTCATTTCTGGCTGTCTCTTGACGTTCCTGGGTGTTTGGATCACTTCTTATCGAAGCACGACTGAGGCAGAGCCGCTTCAAGAACAGCAATCTCATGTCAGTGCAAATCAAAGAATTCAAAGAACAATCAGCACCGTTTTTTCCGAGCAGACTCCATTGCTCAACGAATTCGTGCCGAATGCAAGACCTAACTCTAGACGTTTGAAGTCCTCGAATGCCCAGACGGGTCCACTCCTCAACTATTTTGTTGCCAAGGCCGATAATGCACGACATCGAGGCTCTTTCGACAGCACTGCATACTCCTGCAGTCCTCTTCCGAATGGTCTCTTACGCGTGCCCAGGGATCCTGCTTTACAATCTTCTAGTGTATAGGAAAGGTGTTCGAGTATGTGCTAATTGACCCATATGGCTGCCAATTTCGGAATACTTGAGGACTCGAGGAGCATTACTCAAGCAACGATCTACTTGACCAACCATATTGTGCAACCACAAGCCATTTTTTCCTTTCTACAGTATCTTCTTCCGATCTGTTCGCGAACCACGTCCGATGAGTCCCATCAAAACAACTCTCAAAGGTGTCTTCAGATGGCACCATACCGTGGGCGTCCAGTTTAGAAAAGAATGGGGCCAATTTTCCTCGTCCGCTATGGAAACCTGCTACGATATAAATTCGTGCTCGATGGTCTCTCTTTAAGGTTCCAGCAAGGGTCTGGCAAAGTGCTTCATGTTGCTCGGGCATCCATAGACAATCTCCGACCAGTATAGCGTCGTACGCACCTGTTTTGCCGCATTGTAGCAATGGCTCCACAGCAGTGCCCCAGAGGTGGCCGATGACATGCACATTCCCACGCAAGCTGTCAGGGATTGTTTCATCGACATTGAATTCAAGATTACGCAACATGCTCTGAGCTGGATAGTCTGAGAGGACGACTTCTGAGGCGCCTCCGTGAGCTGCGAGAATTCCACAAAGTCCGGCACCTTGTAGTGATCAGAATAACGTTCCTTCTTAGCAGGTGTCCTACCAGCACCGAGTTCAAGTACACGACGATCGCGCAGCGAAATGTCGTTCGATTCGATATGTCTGGCAAGATAGAGGCCAGCCTATCATACTCAGTCACGTACATCAGGGCGCACTGAGATTTGCCACAATACCTCCCAAATGTAGTGGCTAAATTTCATCTGTTCTTCCCACGAATCCACAACAGTCAAGCGAAGGGCTAGAGTCTATCAGTGGTCAGTCTGGACAACCCATAATATTTTTGCGATGTCCTTGGAACCCACACAAGTTGTGCCAACATAGTGGTATATCTCACCTGGATCTCCATGAGATACTGTATAAATTTAGACTTTTGTGCAACATTTCACATGCACCAAAACCAACTAGCATTAGTAGCAGTCATACATACCGTTGACATCACCAAAAATAGAAGTCAAAGATTGCTCGAAATAATCCACCGACGCATCATTCTCTGTCTTGTCCGGCATGGAAACACGAGTGCTCAATTTCCCCATCCAAAAAGCAAAAATATCTCGGACCGAATGATACCAACAATCGACCTGAAATTCCCGGGCGGAGCTTAAGAATAGATAATTACCAAAGCACTACTTGCGACAAAGCGATTTGATTCATTGAAAAGATGCTGCATCTCTTACACCAAGGCGCTATAGTCATGGTAAGAAAATTGCTTCTTGCAGCTACACTTAAAAGATGCTTCGTAATTCCAATGCTAGCCCTCGAGCTAAGCTTGTGGATTAGTTAGATGTCACGTGCGCCTGTTCGCGGCAAAGCACTATCGTAGTACTTGTCATTGAAACTTGGCGTACGTACAGGACGCGATTGAAAATCTGAGCAATAACACCATTGTTACGAATTGTGCAATCCAAGTCGTTACCTCGATCATGGTGATGACGTTACTACCTGTATAGAGACCGAAAATCTTACGAGGAGACCTTCGCTACATAAATTACATGTCTGTGAGCACTCATTATGCGACTGCAATGGCACTAGCAGCTTGATTTGCATAATATTTGACGTCTCCGTCTCCATCCTGAGATAATTTCGTGAGAGAGCTCTTCACTTCATTTTCAAGGATGTTCATGCCCTCGGAAGAACCTTTAAGCACGGGGGATAATGCTTCGTACGACTTTGCAACATTAAATCTGATGTTGGGAATTCTATCCCCGCCAAGTTCGTGTAGAACAGGCAGAATGTAGTGCTGAATAACCTCAACATTCACTACAGGAGCCAGCGTAATGATAGCGAATATAGTTGTCATCCTGTAAAGATAATTCGTATGCATTCCCATTGCAAGAACTTTTGGTATGATGGAGTTCTTGGCCCACTCAATCCCGAAAACTTCTGTGAGTTGCCTAAGGTTGATGGTGGCTGCTTCTCGAATGGAGTAGACTGAGTCACCAAGCCATGACATACACAGATCCGACAACTTTTCGTCAAAAAATTCGACTCCTAATTGACCGGCTAGCAACGGAATATATTCAATTATCGCCAAACGAACGCGCCATTGCTTGTCCTCAGCCAGTTTTACTATCGCCGGGAGAAGCGATTGCGACAATAGATCGATGCCGATTACATCATTTACCTGCTCGAGTTTCGATATGATGTTAAGCCTGACATCAGGATATTCATCCTTTAGCATTTGCAGAAACATAGGTAGTAAGTGCTGAATCGTATACTCCTTGCCAAGAATCGGTGCCAATGAACTAATTTGTTTGCCCCACGCTGCTCGAACGTACTGCGAGGAATCTGTGATCAAGTCTTTGACGACAGGAAGAATTCCATCCAGGATGCGGTTCTGTGGGACTAGCTTGCAGAATCCAGCTATCTGACCGGCTGTAGCAGTTCTGACCTCAGCTTCGCTATCCTTGAGCAGTTGTAGAAAGGCATTGATCAGATCTGAGAGAACGATAGCTTCTCCAAAAGCTTCAGCAATAGTGACAAAATGATCGGCAACCATATATCTAACACGCCAACTTTTATCATTTGCCAAGGACTTGAATATTGGTTGAGTATGTTGCCTGTTGTCAGATTCTGTTGCCAAGGTCTTGGCCACAGCGATCAAGGCCTCGACCGTGAGAAGTCTGACTGAATCTTGGTCGTCTACCGAGAGGCTTCGTAATTGATGGACGGCTTCATCTACAACGACTTCTTTATCCATTTTCGTTATGAATTTCTGCATGGTCAATAAGCCGACTGAAGCAGTAAGATAGGTACATACAGATAGATTTGAGGCAGCTGCACGCCGCACCATAGGAGTCTCATCCTGGCACAATTGTTGAAATAAGATTCGCAACTTCTCTTGGTTGGGCTTCGACGATTTGCTATAACCGATGGCGAACAATCCGGCGGCGGAGCTTCGCGACGTGAACCAATCTCCTGTTGCGAGTCTCTCCACTAAAGGCACGAAGTATAGTTCGACTTGTTCGAATGATAAAATATCGCACAATGTATTCAGAGACTCAACAGCCTATGCTTATCAGCGGTGTGTTATGCACAATGATTGTCGGAGTCACCTTTTCCCGGACCAGTGTTTCTTCGACCGCCGCAAGATGCGCTAGAGGGCCAAGCAGTACATGTGCATGAGTCGGTCCTCCGACGTATTCTGAAAAGCTGCCCAGCTCACCAGCAAGTACTTGTAAAACCTCGTCTTCATCATCCAAAGATTCGTCAAGAAAAGGCACTAATTCGGTTCGCGTACGAGCATGCCCAAGTGCCAGAGCAATTGTCGAGAGTCTGCGTATGGCATTTAAACGCAGACTGACTTCTTCATGCCTACATCATCAGTTTAGTGATGTCACGCGTTCAAATACACAAGCGTACTTCAGCTCGTCTATCAGTACCGCTATAGGATATAACTCTTGAGAATCCGGCATCATCTTGACCGACTCGCGTGTTGGGCTACAAAATTTCGCAGTCGAAAGCTCAAATGCCTCTCGATGTCTGGAAGCGCTTAGATGCTAGGTGAAGTCGCCAACAGTGATGTATGGCAGTCGTGCAGTGGTTACCAGCAGCCTAGATCGAATTGTACCGTGCGGTAACAATATTCGTCGTATTTTCGGATTCATAGTGCACGAGATTCTGCCTCCAAATGATTATCCTTCGTTGGAACCCTCAAGGTTGGAAAGCAAGCTCAACACAAAATATTGGTCTCAACGCAACTATCCTGCATGCAAATTTCATATGGGCCAGGCATAACAACGAATCCCTGTTAGCATTGGTCAAAGCAATCAATTTTAGTCATGGGAATAGCACACACCGATAGCAATGATGCATGCTCCATTATATGCTGATAACATACTTGATGCTTGATAGCATGAGAAGTAGTCCGTTGAGTCATATGTGCAATCCTACGAGACTCCTGCTCAGATGACAGATTGCTTTCAAACTTCTAAGTTTAAGAAAGACTCGGGAACGCAGCGTCGTCACTGAGAGTAAGGTTGGCCTCAGTTTTGGCGCTTGGCTTATTCTGACCACGCCCTTCACCTCGTGGTGCACCACGACCTCGCGGAGCACCTCGAGCACCACGAGCTCGTCCTCGTCCTTCACCTAGACGCTTTGTTAACCAATAGAAGCATGCGTACGTAAGGAACTTACCACGACCTCGAGTGCTTGGAGCCTGATAGAACTTCTGCTCAATTTCAAGCATGTCTTTCTGTTTCCTCTCTTTCTGTGAATTTGTTTTCGTCTTCTGAATGCCAGCGAAATATTCGTCATTTTGCGCTTCTCGGGAGAACGCCTGATCACCCCACTTTGACCCATCGGCACCTTCATTTGCGGCACGAAGCTTAAGAGCCGTAGCATTTGAGGCTTTCTGCGCCTTCTGCTTGAGGTATTCTTCATACGACACAGTGTTGTCTTCCTCCTCTTCTTCCGCAGGAGCAGTGAAATTTGCCGGAGAGGCCTCACTAGCTTCCGGCGCAGCAGGATCATGTGCATCTACAGGTTCCGCAGATGCGGTTTGTTGTGCTTCGGCTTCATTTCCCCACGATTGCTCAGTTGCCTTGGCGGTGTCGGTTTTGCCAGTAGCATTACGACGATCATATTCGCGTCGACTGCCAGAGCCTCGGCCTCGGCCACGGCCTCTGGTGGTACCTCTGCTGGCACTATCTTCCACAGGCTTGGCCGCATTGGCATCGTGACCAACTGATTTGTCCTTCGAGAATGCATCATTGGCGTTTGTCGGACCACGTTGTTTCGTGGTACGACCCTTAGTAGCAGCATCTGCACCTCTTCGAGCTTCCCCAGCAGTCTGTCGAGTCGGGTCCCGCTTTTTCGATGTCGTCTGCTTGGCTACGATCTCCTTTGGAGCTGGCTCCTCGAATTTTGTCTGCACTTTCCCTACAGGAGCATTCGGATCGAAATCCTCATCCAGGAGGGAGAAAGGGTTCCTCGTGGACGTAGACATCACCAATGATAGGATCAGCACGTTCCTGACCTATCTGATGCGTCTTTAAACCACACTCGCTGTATACCAGGTCGTTCTCTCATTGCAACCATTTTCAGTCAATTACTCGGCTAGAGGGCGGAGCGGGTGATGGCTGAGAAGTGTTGATCGTTAAACGGTCTCGCCCACCAACCAGAACGCACGCCCACATGTACAGCACTGACGCATTTGCGCGCGCACGCACTATCAGCTGCAGCTCAGTGCAAGCTCCTCTACATGCGCTATTGTGGTCCAGATCTCGACAACTTCGTCAAGATATTGTTAACGTTCAGCTGATTGTGATGCTTCACGTGCTTCGAAGCTCTGCTCAGCAGCTGTTGAATTAAGCCACTTGATGCACCGCACAGTATGTACTCTGAGGTAGGAGTGAATTTCCGTGTACTCTGGCACACTTTATGGCGAGTGCCTGATATCGCATCCTCGGCACTGTAGATACGATAAATCAATCATCTAAACAACCACGGACTATCCACGCAACTCAAGATCCACCACACCGCCGCAGAACTTGATACAGTGAGGTCGACACCAGGTTGAAAACTTCGAATTCATACAAGGACAAAGTCCAATCGAGTACCGCTGTCTGCTGCATTTCCGAAACGCTTCGAAAGCGCAAGGCTGTCAATTCTGGGCAGCGCGTTTCAAGACGCTCAACTATTGGTGTGACGTGACCATAACATCGACATCTCGCTGCCACCTGGGACATCTTCGAGCACGGAATCACTTTCTGACACTAGTCACATAATATCCATTTCTAAATAAGATGAGTGAACTAGCTTCAAATAATCCATTCCGGGACAAGTCCTACACAACAATTGTTGAGCCTAAAGCACAGACAGATCGACCAAGAGCGAAATCGCGTAATCCATTTCTAGATACTGATAGTCAAGTCATGTCCGGACGATCAAATACCACTTCGGCGACCAGACAACCACTGACTGAAGGTGATCGGGACGGCAGACCATCATCGAGTCGCCGAGCTGGCGACTCTCTTCCTCGATCGCGTGGCGGCCTCCAAGATCTGTCTTCGCCCTCGCATACGGTCATAAGATCTACTAAAAATCATGATATGGACTCTCGTGTAGCACGGTCCCACAGACCACGATCAAATAGCGACACAAGTTTGGCCAGTCTGAAGAAGGAAAGGGCAAGCAGAGAGAGAAAACATCACCACATAACCACTAAAGAGAAAAACAGTTCAAGCACAAAGCCCAGGAAGAATTTGGACAAGATAGATCGTCTAGATGTCACAGGTTTCATGACTACCGGAGGTTTTCATCATGATGGGCCATTCGATGCTTGCAATCCGAGCCGAAACAAGAACGCCAAGAAAGCACCTGTATTAGCATTCGCTAAAGATTCAACAGCGATGACATTATCAGCTGGTCCACCGGTACAGCCTGTCTATTTCGGTGATCACCTCAATAACGTCGAATCTTTTGCGGACTATGGCTCTGCAAGTCATGCTACAAGGCCAGGAGCAGGCATTAGAGCAGCTTCCTTTGACCCTGCCTCAAATATTGACCCAATACATGGTCATGAAAGTGTAGGTCTTGGCACCACAACTTTCTTGGAGGGGGCACCGGCTAGTCGTAGTGCCATGCTAGCTAGAACAGTGTCTGACAACGGCAGCAGGAATGAGCTCAGGCCAAGAGCCACAAGCGAGCATACTTCTGGCGTTTCGTTGGGGCGCAAGAAATCAGTACTGCAGAAACTCAGAGGCGCGTACAAGGACCGTTCAGTCGAAGAGCGTGCTCTCAGCACCAGTCCTCCGTCCAGTCCACAAAAAGCAAAGGTCAAGAATGAAGGCCTTGATGCAACATCACGGAATCTGCAAGAGGGTCCGGAAGTGAAAGGTACAAACCATATTGCTATACAGCTAGCAGATGACGAGCCAAGCTCTTCTGAGACTGCGACCTCAATGTACAATACCAGCAAATTGAGCCCACTATATCGGCCAGCAAGCAATGGTGGTACATCAGGCCTCAGCTCTGGTACTAACGGTCTCATAAAGCGTGTTCGTTCATTGCGGGTAGGTGGGAAGAAGAGGAGCGAATAATCTCTCGGGCGTTGTGGTTTCTATTCTTCTGGTTGAGTATACCTGAATTTCAAATTACAAGGTCATATTCAATATGAATATGCTTTACATCGTTTATATGTTGTAGTCGTTGCCACTGCAAAGATCGTAATTCTTCCAAGCACCATGTGCTCAAGCATGTTGAAGCACAGATAAGTTTGGTTCGCGTACAACTGATCTCAATGTTACCAATATGCCTAAAGGTGCGAGAAACATCCATTAGGCAGAGCACGCCGATGGTTAATGGAAACTCGAAACACGAAAAAGATGCATCAGCGAGAGCAACGCGTCTCGTCACGGTCTGTTACTTTAGTTTATTTATGCTGCGCTAAGCACGACGTGTGCACCTGTGATCATTCTGTCGTAAACTTAAAGCGCTATTTTATGGTTTTTGCAGGATTTCTCGAGTCGGCCACCTTAGTCGTGTTCTTTCATGTAAAGCATGACATCAGAAAATCGGGCAGGGGGTGTGATCAGAAGAGAGGCTTGTAGATTTTGACTTGTAATGCTCAGGTGTGCTTGTTTGACTATCGTCAATCGTATTCAGACTAAATCTTGATTTGTGCTGTATATTATAGCTCCAGATCTAGATACTTACCGGAACTGCTAAGCTTGTGCACCTGGGCATGGCAATTGGAGGAGGCTGTGTCAGCGGGATGATGCCGGCAAAGATGACAAGCCACGTCCGAGCCACGTCCGAGCCACAATGCGCACACACTCTATTAGACACACAATATCTTCAGGCCCAGTAAAGGACTTGCCAAGCATCCGCAAGCTCATACACCCGCAGCGTCCAAAGTGTGAAGCCTTCGGCGGCCAGCATAACACTTGTCAAAAGATCCTCTTGTGCAGCTCGATAGTATTCTAGGAATTTCGCAATGCTACAGCAGCAAGAACCAATCGCAACAAGGTCAATGTCATCTGCCTCAACGCCTGGCGATGGCCTCCAATCGATGTCCACTTCAGAGCTGCGATCACAAGAAAGGGTCGAGAACGCGGATATTACCTCCGGTTCGGTTCTGGCTCGACTACGCGGAGGGTGTTGTGTCTGTACTGGCATCGAAGCGCTAGGTACGCATTACATCGGTTTTTGAGCCAAATCGGACTAATCCATTCAGGTGATATTGTCATGTCAGTTCTGTGTTGTCCATGCAAAACCCTTAGTGGATGCTGCTGTTGCTAAGGTCGCGAGACCCTGTGTTTACAGACTCTTGCGCACTGCAGATACATGGTGAGACTGCAGTAAAGGCCATTTCATCTTCACTGCCGCGAAACACGAATCAGCATAGATATCTCTCCACATTCTTCTCGCAGTTCTCCATCCGGCCCGCTTCTGTTGAGTTACTTCGTTGTTACCATGCAATAGCGCGTCATATGCCAGCCAAGAGTCCGCCAAATCGACTTCAAACGGGCATCTTTGGGCCGCTGCCGAGAAGCATTCCCTGAGCGATTCGTGGCACCGTCTTCTCACTAGCTATGCCGCGCTCTTAGACCAACTCGTACTGGAGTAGTCGCCCAATCCTTAGTCGAGCCTGCATTCGCTCGACATATATGTGAATTGCTAGCAGAGAGTACGCGAAACTGGGGTCTGAGCATTGATGGTGTAATCGCTTAATTCATATGGTGCAAAGATCAATCTAGCGATATCCTTGCGCTGTCCCTAGACCGGCAACAATTCAGCTCGAACTCTCTGCGTTGTGAACGTGAAGAGGTACCGAGGGGTCTTATTGCATGGTGAAGTGACCGAGCTTGGTGCTACGGAACGGGGATCGCAAGCGAGTGATTGTAGTGTCTTCCCGTGGTGTTTATTTAATTGTTCGGTGTAGAGCCAACAGATCGCAGTCTTGGTCCTGTGTTGTTCCCGAACTGCACCCATCCCGACGTCCACGCCTACTATAGCAATACATGAGCGCGAGCACTCGACAAGGAGATCACCGCCAAAGCTTAAGGTCCAACTATCGCGAGCGAGGTTTGAGCATGACGAATCGCCGTTGAACTGAATTGTCATAATTCTCCTTGGAGGATGAACACTGTACCGTAAAGGCTCAGCTGAGGAACGACGAAACAGCTGACTTCAATGTCGGCAGTATCGAGTGGTCTCATGCGTGCCGGCAGACCTAGAGAGAAGCTGAAGTATCTCATGCCGCCAATGGTGCCACAGCAGCTGCAGAAGGGCACTAACTGCACTGCTTTGACGTTTATTATGTTTTTGCTAGCGTCTGATATTGCATCCAAAACTGGCTATAGAAGCCGCAAACACCACGAACCCCCAACGATGGATTCCCGGACTTCGGAAACCATACGTCAGGAGTATTTGTTCCCTACGATCATTCCCCAGGCAACAACGAAGAACTCTCAAGGTACTTATACATTTGTTCTCCGACCGGTTCGCGCTCCACTTCCCATTTTTCAGACACGAATAGATTTCGAGACTGTGGTGACAATGTCAAACAGTTAATTTGCCCCTAAGTAAGACCTAGTGTGTCATACATTAGCATGACTTCATGTCTGCCAAAGTAAATTCTAACTTCAATGTCGCGACGAAGATTAATCGTTTCCCAGGAGCAAGCACGTCAAGTTGACACAGGCGTGTTATCCCAAGAGCAAAAGCGCTCCAGCTCGACCTAATCAAAGTGAATTGCAATATCTGTCGTACTACGCCGCAAGCAGGCCGAAAAAACTGGTGAAGGTCGGGGCATATCTGAGACAAAGAACTGTCAAGGATGCCTACTGGAAACGTCAGACGGAACTCATAGTCACTCTGGACATATGCACTACCTTGATAGAAAAATGTCAGACGAACTTGAATCTGTTTGCTGCAGACATCATCGCCATATTACAGATTGCGCTCGATACACAGGACCACGTCTGTATACAGCATTCCTTAATTTGTGTATGTCTCCCTCAAGAAAAGTTCTTTTCTCATGTTTTAGTTTTCAGCTTTCTGTAACTATCATGACGGGACTGCGTATGACAACACAACGTCCTACACTGAGTCATCTCATGCCTTGCTGCGTACGTACAGCCGCTTGGCACAAGATGTCGCTCCGTTAGACCTCTTGGGCACACAAGCTCTCATGTATGCCTGCATTGCGCCAGCCGTGCAAGGTGCAAATCAGATGGTGCATGTACCGATCCTCCTGTCCGCCGCATTACACAATCTCTCCTCAGTCAAGCCGGAGAATCTGTATCACACGAAGAGCCAGATTGAACAGCACAAGGGCTCCTTTACAGTCTTACCAACAGAAAGCAGGAGTTTGGCAGGTCATCTTGGTGGGACAGACGCATCCGCTATCGAGATGCAGGAAACTTCGCACAGATTACAGCTTGAGGCTTGTTCATTGAATATCATAAAACACATCTTTTCGTCCAATGATGCTGGCAAGATCCGCAATGCTACGAACAGAATCCTTCAGTACAGCGAAAGCACAAAACATTTGCGTGATACCTGGTCGAGCACTCTTGTAAGAATTGCAGCTGAGTGGGTCCCCATAAATCTTCGATTTCATGTTTTAGGCGCTTGTCTGGAATATTTACATTCCCTCGAAATCTCTGACTCGTCTAACGCGACTTTTGAGCGACAATCAAATGCTCTGAACATTGTCTATATGCTGTTGACATCGAAGCTCAGTCTGATCGGTCTGTCGACCAATGACGTGATGGATTCTTTGCTCAACTTAGCCTATAAACTACCACCTAGTTATGACGGAGCCTATCGGAAACTAGAGTCTTCTGTTGACACAAAAGCTGCATCAGTGACAGCAGCGCCAGACGAGATCAAGGTCATGCATCTGAGACTTCTAATCCGAACCATAGTTGCACTCACATCGCATTCATATTACAAGGACCAGATCTCTGACATGTTCCGATTCTTGCTGGAACGTACAGCAACAGCAGAGTTTGCCGAGGAACTACATGGCGAGTCTTACCAAGGGTTCCAGCTAGATGTGGCCAAACAGCTACTAGAAGTGTCGTGGCATCAACAGGAATCCGAGCGACCTTGCTCAAATATCAAGCCCATGTGTCTTTTGCCCGGCTTTACACTACTCAGATCCACTACATACATCCGAAGAAAGTTTGCCAATGTGATATATACATTTCTAACAACTGAATGTTCTCCAAAGGTTCGATCGCCCACAGCGTGTATCGATGTGCTCAGCGATCACGAACAAAATCACGAGCTAGCTCGGCTTTTCAGGAATGCAATGTATTTTTACCTCAAAAACACGGACCAAGACATGCCAGATTTCAATTTGGGCTTCGACATAGTGATCAACCTTCACAGATTGTTGCCACTGTCCGAACTTGTCATATTTGTACCTCTCCTGTACCGCTTAGATCAAGAAAGTCACGAAGATCCAATGATGAATCAAAGATTCATTAGCGCGTGGCGGTCACGCCTGCAAGATACTGTGATGCATATCATAGATCAGTGTTGTGCGAACAAAGACATCGCGATACCGACCGTTATGGACAATCATGAAACCTATTTACCGGAGTTGTCAGTGGTTGCCAGACAGCTAAGATCATGCTTGACATCCGAACTGGCCGAGTCACAAATGCTTACAATATCCGAAGTTTGGAATCCAGAGGAGGCAGACCGTAATATGAGTCGGACGGTTTCAGTCAGAAATATGCAGCGAGGTCGGCTAGTGTCTAGTGCGACTGCCAGTCGGGAACAATTTGATTTGGGTTCTGGCACTATCATGGCAGGCCGACCAGCGACTGGTCGTATATCCGGGCTCAGGCAATACCTCGCCTCAGCGAAAGACGACTCTTCAGCTCCACTTTCAAATTTAGCAGGAGAAGTTTGGACCAATGTTCCATCGATAGACATGCTTTTCAAGGATATTGACATGAAGCCTCTGGGCACCCTTGAGGACAGCACACCTGTAAGCACCGAGCATCAAAAAGGCCAGCAAGTAGAATCTGCTCCGCAAGTAAGTGCCCAACCTCTTAAACTTGACACGAGTGTGCATCTCGGTCGGATAGTAGCATGATATACACTTGGATGGGCAGGCCGCACATTCTCATCGACTATTACAGCAGACATCGACGATAACTTCAGATCCATTGAAAAGATTGTCAAGACTCATTCCACACAGCGACTATAGTTTGGACCGCACATGGTTTCCCGTGGACTCGTAATGTGGTAAAACGCAATAGCGTTTTGTCCAAAGATTTGACACAATTCCTCATGACTAGCGCCTGACATGGTCAGAACCTCGAGACAATAATGGAACCAGCCTTGAGGCGATTTGTCTACTGTAGATGCCGCGTGAGACATCTGAATGACCGGCCAATCACTTCCGTAGATCAACCGCCGAGCACCAAAGACTTCTAGGTTGAACTTGATATATGATGAGAGAATCGAATGTGGCAGTGACGCTCCTGGCTCGAGCTGCGTGAAGCCGCCAGAAAGTTTCATGAAAACATTTGAATGCGATGCAATGGCTCTCATCGTCCTTACATAATGATCATTCAAAGATACTGAGAGGTCTGGTTTTGCTAGATGGTCGATGACAAACACAGTGTTTGGACATGCATTGATCAGGAACAAAGCATCGTCGAGTTGAGTGTCTCCGCGCTGAAGAACATCAATGCCTATCGCAAATGACAGTTTTAAAGATCCCAGATATTTTGCACATTTGAGAAACTCTTCTGTGCGGCATGTGCCATGAGGTTTGTCCTGAAGCAACATTCTAATGCCGCGAAGTAAGTTTCGCTCGTCATGTGAACGCAATAGATTGATGAAAATTTTCAACTGCTCAAAGTTTGTCATTGGTGCCCATGATACAATGCCCTTAACTTCACTGCTGCTCGAGGCATCATACAGCTCTTCGATGGCCTCATGGAAATCCGAAGACATTACAGTGTCGCATTCAATGAATACGGCCTCATTTGAAGGTGTCCCACAATCCCGATAGTCTCTATAAGCATGTGGTCGTGCCAACGTATGACCTGGATAGAGCCACTGCAATTGTTTGCACCTATCTTCTGTTGTGAATAGATGTACATGAGCGTCAACAACTCTCATGATATGTCGCTCTTTCACTGAATCGAGTATTTTACTGAAACAGCAATTTGTGAAAGACTCAGGGAGCTACAGAAGGCATGGCAGAGTGCTTTCAAATAGAGTGTGACTCTTTCCGCACGTTATTTGCGAACGAGATGCTTCACGCGCGGTATTGTGCTTGCAATTATATAGGGACTCAAGTCCACACGATGCCACGGCCATGACCAAGTTCCTTGCAAGTGAATCGTCCTGGAGCACATGTATGACCTCACATGCCACCCATACAATTGCAATATGGTGCCGGACAGCTGCAGCTGGACTCCACATATGACTGACGAAATGAGACAGGACTGATGCCCGTCTTTAGAGCGTTGATTCGATTATTTCCCGGAGTTCTTCCGTGTTTCATCTCGACTCTCAACTTGAGCATTCACCTGCAGGTCGACTCCATAAAGGCATAATTCTGTGTGATGTGCGCGCACCTCCTGACAAGGGCAGTAAGGACGATTTACATAAAAATTAGCGCCAATACAGAATCACGAAGGTTCTTTCTTCTTGTCCGATTGCCAAGTATCTCTTCGACTCTGTATTCATACTTCATGCCCACTTGCTTGCATGAGGTGAATGTATACAACGCACACTGATCAGCATGAAGACGAAGCGCCAAGACCATCATACTTGATCAGAGATCAAACTAGAATCCTGTATGTCGCGACTCATTCTGGAACCCGAAGATGCCGAGAACTCTTCCATTAGTTCGGACGATGAGTGTTGGGACCGAGCAACATTCAACTTGTCGAAAGCTGCCACCAATATCAGACGGACAAGCGAGATTGAAGCTCGACACGACGTCGGAGCAACGAAATTACCGCACGAGCTTATACTAGAGATCTTCAAATTTCTTCCGACCACCAGGGACTTGTACTCAACGTTACTCACGTGTCAAACATGGTGTGCATGCAGTGTCGAGATGCTGTGGTACAAGCCGGTGTTGTATTCTGCAAACTCTCTAGTGAAATTGCTCACGACACTACGTAAAGATGATCTGACTTTCGATTATGCGACTTTCATCAGACGTCTCAACTTCAGCTATTTAGCAGATCAAGTTTCGGATGCGCTCATCTTGAAGATGCAATCGTGTCGACGGCTTGAAAGGTTAACGCTTGTTAATTGCAGGCGTGTCACCGATCGTGGCTTGTGTGATATTCTGTCACGGAATCATAGTCTGATCGCCCTGGATGTGTCCAACTTGGACTTGATCACTGATCTTCCAGTCTTAGTGGCTGCGTCTAGGAACAAAGAACTGCAAGGCCTGAATCTTGCTGGATGTGTTAACATCACCGATGATTGTATCATCAGTATTGCATCGAGTTGCAAGAATCTACGTCGGGTGAGCATTCTCTATCTATCTAGTATCTAATTTCCTTTGTACTAACATTCGTCCAGCTAAAGCTAAATAATTGTGTCGAGATCACCGATCGTTCCGTCCTAGAAATTGCGAAACATTCTCGGTATCTGCTGGAAATTGACCTTGATCATTGCCATCAAGTGACGTCGAGCGCAGTGAACAAATTGATACATCGCTGCACCGAGCTCAGAGAACTTCGTCTCAATATGTGCAGCCAATTAGACGATGATTGCTTTGCAGATATGGAGAAAGATCACTATCTGAATTTGCGCAGTCTGGACTTGACAGGATGTTCCAGGATTACGGATGATAGCGTATATCACATTGTTACTGCAGCGCCGAAATTGAGGACGCTCGTGCTGGCTAAATGTCCCAATATTACTGATCGGGGGGCCGTACAAATAGCCAGGCTTGGGAAACACATTCATTTCTTACATCTGGGACATTGCAGCCAGTTGACTGATCGATGCATCGAGTTCTTGACTAAATATTGCACACGCTTGAGGTACATTGATTTAGCCTGCTGTATACAGCTGACTGATATCGCCGTATCCCAGCTGGCGAATCTGCCGCGCCTAAAGAGAATTGGGTTGGTTAAGTGCTCCGAAATCACGCCTGAGGCTATATTTTCCCTCGTAGAGAAAGATGCGGTTCAACACACACTGGAACGTATTCATCTGTCATACTGCAACAATCTTCAATTGGATGTAAGTCATTCTAGGTCTCAGCAACCTTGTACTAATGCTTAGTGCATTCGCGAACTTTTGAATGTATGCAAGAGATTAACTCATATATCACTAACGGGCGTTCCGGCTTTCTTGAGGCACGATCTAACGCAGTTCTGCAGAGCTTCTCCCAAAGAGTTTAACGTTGCTCAAGCCTCAGTTTTGTAAGTACCTGGAAGATGCTGGAGGTCCTGCTAAGACTTCTTAGTTGTGTCTTTAGTGCTGGTGGAGTGATAAAATTGCGCAACTATCTTAATGCATTAGCGGCTCTCCCTTCGCCATTCAGCACGAGTCATGGCGAATTTGTGCAAAGCATCTTAGGTGACACCCCACCAGTCAATAACGAAGACTCAGAAACAGAAACACCATAATCCCTTGCGTCGTCGTCAAACACCAAATCAAGGATAAATCACGTTGAGGCACCTTGTCACTTGCCTCGGGCGTCGATCAGAACGGCTGGACTACGCGCCACCTTCACTGCATTTTCGATCACTTTCTTGTCGAAATACCTTACCGTACGAATGTTCGGGTAGTTCCGTGGTCCACCTGATCATAATGGTCCAACATTCTCCCATGCCGACGAAGATGTGCGGTGCTCTGTCGATAGCCTTTCGCACGAAAGTGTGATGGAAGTAATTGAAGGCCGATTCAGGGCTTGCACGTCTCACGATCGAACCATAGCAATTATTTCGGTGCATAGACTGCAAAATCTCGAAACCTTGCCAGTAAGTATTGGCTCTAGTGCCACTCATATGATTGGGTGTGGCGACATATCTGGAACTGAGCTTCGAAGCTCACTCAAAAAGCTGAAGCGTCGTGCTAAAGTTTGAGAATTCCCCGCAGCAGCTCATTGAAGAGTACGTCAAATCCATGCCAAAAAAGGTTGACGAATTGGTAAGAGCTGAAAATGAGTCTACGTCGTGGTAATTTGGTAGCTATTGCTCGTTTGTCCATTATGTAGCTCTTTATATGCCCTTGTTGTAGCGGATGACTTTTGCAATACGACGTGTACGGAGGGGCCTCAAACTTCGAGAGTCACATTGGGCCCATGACTCTGTAATTTGGATTTGCTTGTAATTGGCCGGTGCCCTGCCACGGTCACTACAACTTGGGAGACTATGGGAATCGATGTGATAAATAGATGTTGCTTACTAGCTACTCGTTGGGTAGTCTCACATTTCTGCCTAGATAGATCGGAGAGGCGTGACTGCAGCACCGGATGTCCCTCAGGGCTGGTTGATATGCTTTTCGAATACGGCTTCCATTTCTTCATACAACTCAATCCTCTCATCATGTGTGTCCGCTCGCCAGTAGTCATTGGTTCTGAAGATGCATTGTTTCAGGTCCTCTAAACATGGCAACAGGACCTTTCCACTTTTTGAGACAGAAGTAGCCAAGACCTTCGCAGCAGGTCGCTGAGTGCATGCTCTTTGGAATTTGAAATCGTGCAAAATCGACAAATCATGGCTTTGAAATTTTTTTCCATCTTTGTCCGTTTGCACGCACTCACCACCTGCATTCCAGTGCAGAACGAAAAAGAGAACGATCCAGTAGAAGGACTCTAGGTCGTGCATGAAGCTGTGTGACCCTTCCGATCCTTCTTTTACTTGGTCCAATAAGTCCAGAGCCATAAACATGCGTGTTCCTGTCTTGCTTGGGGCTCCCGACAATTCCTTGCGGTCCGAGAACACAGCGAGGTCAAAGTCAGTCAGGAAGCCCCTACATTCACCTTCACTGGCCAAAAGAATATTGTTGACGGAAACGTCGCGGTGCAAAACATTCCGGCCAAGAGCTTGACGGTGTCCTGACGATATCAGTACGTTCTTTACTACTATGTGCATACGTGATTACCGCGTAGACCTCCAAGAATGCCGCACAAAAGCTCTTTACGCGTGGTCGCACTTTGCAATGGCCTGCCGGTGCTTCGCAGAATGATTCGGCGGAGCACGCGATTCTCGTCCTGTTCTTGCACAAGCTCATCAGTAGCCCGGTCACAAGCAGTCTCTGGCATTGCTGTAGATGATATATCTTCGGTAGCGCTCCGATCTCGTTTTCGTCCTCTAATAGTAAGAGATTTACGCACTGCTCCGTCCACGTCTATCTCTTTAGAGTCGGATTCCGGAGTATAATGGTAGAAGTGAGAAACAACGTGTTCCAGCTTGTATGGCTTGAGATGTTCCAGAATTTCGCCTTCTTGCTCGCCTCCTATGACCTGCCAAGAGTCCTTCACGATCACATCTTCCAATTGTGCACCAACTCGGAGCTTACCTTTCCAGACAGTTGTTGCACGACTCTTGATGGCATTCGATCTGTAAACTCTTTTGAGATCAGTGATGGTTTCGCAGTGTCGATCTTTCTTAAAGGTTATGCATCGATCCCTACTAATTGTTGGGTCGTACCCGCAGTCCCTTTCATTCATGCTTAAAAAACCTACTAAAATTCGTATGAAAGATTCTGGCTGCTTATTCAGGCTGAAGGGTTCCGTATAGATCCCAGAACCTCGATCATACTGCACAAAGGAAATGTTGTCGCCACAGATGAATAGACATGGTACGAAGTGGCGTGTATCTTGTGCCAATAGGACCTCCCGAGCGTAATTGTCGAGCTGTTCTGGCTTACTTGGCAGGACAGAGCAAGATTCCTCCTTGAGCTCAAATGGAAAAACAACTTCAGACCACTTCGCCATACTTTCGTGCCCTTCCAGAACAAGGACAAGGTCTGGCTTGCGCTTGGTTCGGGATCCCGGAACAGGCTTGTTGGGTGTCCTCTTGAAATAGAGCGGTCGCAGCCTGGGCAATGACATGCGACGATCAATGTCGAGGATATCACGCACGATGGTTCCGATGAAATCTATGATTGAGGCTCGGGAACAGGGCGTCGGCCATGAAACCCAGCCTTTGTCATCAATGTACAGCTCCTGCTGACGATAATGCTGCATGACCTCTTCTACAATCGAAAAGAAGCCTGGTTTATCGATCAGACAAGACGCAACAGGTTCAAAATCCAGGCATAACAATCCTGGTAACTCTTCTTTCATGTCGAGACTTTCAGTTGTGTAGGTGCCGCTGTCGGAATTCACCTCAACAGGCGTGCTCGACGAGCTTACTTTATCCAGAAGTGTCTTCATAGTTGTGTTCAACGATATTGTCATCGTTGACGGAAGGAGAGAAATCAGTTGCAAGGTGTGTTAGAAGGACGTTGCGACTATCGTCCTTTAAGAACAAATCAGCTGTGCATAGTCTTGAAAACACACTTCTCGCACTAAGAACTGACTTCTGCAAGCTGAGATGTAAGACTCTTTTAGTTGAACGTTAATTTTATCAATGATGAGGCATATGTGTAGGTCTAACTTTGTTATAAGTAGTACAAGAAAGTGGTGAGACTGGTGTGGAGCTCTTGGGTTACTGATCAACAGACTCTCTGCCGTAGATAAGGTAGCCAAAGAGCTGTACGTTGCTCTAGAAAGTGGCTAGTGCTTGATACTACTCTCGTTCAGTTTTATTCGCACGCCTCGACTAGCACTTTGCATGAACGACGCTCATGCATTGCCACCTATAACTGCCATGCAACAAGCTATTGCAATGTTCATTGTGCCGTAAAGACAGGAATTGCCTGGCATGAGGACTAATTGCCCTCCTGCAAGCAGTATTTGCTCCTAAGAATGAGCCAGAGACTGACTAAGATACATTTTCATTGAACACGTTTGCTACTAATTGAAACACGTCATACTAAAGTAAGATAATCGTATACTCTTGACGAGCAAGCTGAAGCTCAATTGTCAAGATTAATAGCTTACTCTGCAGCTATAGATCATTAGTTTACATATTTATACAAGTGTAGCTACACTGCATAAAGTACATGCTTGGATAGTGATAACCTTACCTTGATCACTTCTATTGTGTACACACAGACACATAACAGAAATTTTTGACCAATTACCGTTGACCGTGTACAATAGCTTATAATTTTTGACAACACATTGCCCACGCTACAACCACTCCGTATGTGCTAGAAAGAGTTGAGCAAGATTTAGAAAGCTCTAATTATAGCCTACCACAAAGAGGGAAGGTCCTTTGTTTGGATTGGCTACAAAATAAGCCGCTCAAAATCCACCATTGAGGATATCTACAATAGGATCAAAAGTCTTGGCACCTACACCAATGAGCTACGTTCTGGCAGACCGCAGCTATTGTGTCCTACAGCTGAGAGCTTTGAAGCGCTCTGCTACTGGCTCTCCAGAGAAAAGACAGAGCCCTTTGGCTGAAATTGGCAACAATGCAACACCACTTGTATCAGCAAGAATGTCATGGATAGACACAACGGGCAACCCTTGCAAGCCCCGCCCAACACTCCGCCTAACGGTCCGCTCAGCGCGACCAGACTTTCCAATTAACAGAGATTGCGCTCCACGCAAGTCTGCAGAAGTCTGCGGAACTCCGTGCGGAACCACCTCACTTCAAAAGCATCTTGCGTTAATGGACTTCCTAGTGTCTTAGTAAACTTATAGTCAATTGTCAGTCCAAATCTGACAAATCTATTGTTCTAGCCTAAGTCTATACTTACCAAGAGACGTAAGTACATTACCAGATTGCGTTTGCCAATTCCTGTTAACAGTACGTTCCTGACAAGGACGATCAAACTGTACGCAACAGTTTTATCCAGTCAAGTGCATTACAAACAACACAAGAGACAATGTTATGTAAGCCACGGCTGTAGCAGGCACAACTAGATCTTAAAGATAGAATTGTGTAAAAGCTGGTTATATTCCTATCTACAAAGCTATAAATATATAGGAGTGAGTTAGGCGAGGTCGCACGGCAACAACGTTGAGTGGGGAGAGCTCCCGCAACAGACAAATGCACACAGGACTTTAAATTCTTCAGAGATGTCATTAGCAAGAGTGCGTTCTAGCCAGCAATAGACAATACCCTCTATGTTCAAAAGTAAAAGAAAGGCTACAACTCAAATGACGTACAAACTTGACCCTGGTCCAGTGAGAAGGAAACGTGCACCCTTTGTTGAGTTAAGCAATTGTGAGACACCAATAGAAACACAAGAATATGAGGAGTTGTAGTATTTAGTTGATAAAAACCCTATCTGTGTCAATAGTAGCTCAGATTCTGATGCAGAATGGTGTATACGTAGTGTTCCTTGTTTGTAACTAAGAATGACCGCAAATGATTTGTTCTAACGATATTCACCAGCATGAAGCGGCTGGAACGGGTCAGACTACTGCTCGAAGACGGCTTTTTGGTAGAAATTAAGTTGTGTAACTTGTATCTGCACATGGTGAACCGGTGAATCAAACCTGGTTTGCGCACTAAATTTATATATGGTTCAGATTTGGTTTAAAATTTTTTGGTTGAACCGGATTGGCCAGTAAAACCGGTTTGATTCAAATAAAAATAGCCTCTGGTTTAGACCAGTTCAACCGGAATGCCAAGCCTAATTGAGCATGTTTGGAGAAGGCTAAAAATCCTGTATGGGCCAGGGAGCGGCTTACATTCAAGCAAGGCTCAAAGAAGAGGTACTACAAGAAGTGGCTAACCTGCAAATGTTGCTGATCACGGTACCTCTAATTATTCGTGTCACCTTGCTCTGCAAAGCTTCAATCTCCTATATATATATGCTAGATGAAGCTAGTTCAGTAATTCAGTTACATTCACACATATTAAGATCATTGCATATCACAAGATATTCAAAGATTGCTGTAATCTTACAGGTATCTAAATTGTGGACTCAGATTGACTTAAGCTTCTAGAAAGTCTTGTAGAGAGTATGCCCTGCAAAATACAGGATTGTATTGAAGCTAATTGATTTATACTAAGTACTAGCAGTTATAGAGCAATAGCTATTCATTTGAGCGTGCTATAGGGTATTGATTGTGCGCAATGTAACTGCAAAATTTGCTGTAGTTAAGAACTTGCAGTGCAGGTGCTATAACTAATGGATTGGCAATAGAAGCAAGCTACTTAGACTATTGTGTATACTAAAATTATAGTTGTGCTTGTTATAAATCACTATTGGCCAAGCGTGCAAAAAAAAACCAAACAAGAAGAGTACTACCATGACTCTAGGAAATGATAGACTAATTCAAGTAACAAGCCGGTCAATAGAATTGTCTACGCACAGTTCTTTATACATTTGGTAAACTGTCTGCGCACTTTATCTTAGTGCAGTAGATTGTTTATTTTCTAAAATTTCTAGCAAATAAATTCTCTGGCTGCTTAAGTCTGGTATAGTCTATAAAGCCTCTGATATCATAGAAGTAAGCCTAGTGTACTAGCTTGTTAAAGTGGCTTGAGCTTAGGCTTTTGACCTTCTGATTACAATGATTACCAGAGAAACTAAAGTAGAGACTGCAATCTACTGGATCTTTGAGTACCAGGTTATTTTCCTAATATCCAGCATAATTTAAGGGAACTATGACTCTAAATAAATAGTGCTACTATTAATAGAGATAACTAAGTTATAGTACTATATAGCAGAAATTTATACCAAACATCCGCTCTAACATCCGGTCATAAGAGATCCTGCAAGCTATAAGGTATATATATATACAATTAAATTTGGTATATATTTGAGCTTAAGCTATATCCTTGAGAATACAACTATACTAGTGAATAAAAACGGGTTCTACACATAGTATTGATGTCTTGATAGAATCTAAATAAACTGGACTATTTAGAAGAAGCTATAAAGACTTAATTCTTTGCTATTCATTCTATTTACAGTATAAAAGCTGTACGGCTATATAGATAGAGTTTATAATTGATCAGCAAGCTTCGAAATATAAAGTAAGAGCAGATTAAAAAAGTCTTTAGATTCTATTTGCAGCTAGGCTTCTCTAACTAAAAATTGCAACTTCTCTATGCATATAGTAAAGTACCTGCACATTTTAGCTTGTACAGTTTATCTTATGTAGGTGCTCTATACCATTACTAACAGGATGTATCTCAATCAAAAGTTGTTTCTGAAAGCATGACAAGTAGTGCATAAGGCTTTGTAGCGTTAAATAAGCAACTCTAGAATGTCTTTAATGTGTATAATCATGTAGTCTTTACTGATGTATCAATCCTTCTAGTGAGATCTAATAGTTTTCAAATAAGATCTTGCCAAAAGCTTCTCAATGCAATATATTACATGGTCACAAATCTCTTTAGCTCTATAAATAAGTCTAGAGGCTCGAGCTAATACTATAAATGTTAAGATTTTGAATTGTATTTACTAAGTAATTCTGTTGCTATTAAGGTTAATGCTGTTCACCTTGTCCAGACAGACTAATAATTAGAGCAGATGTGCTACTAATCTCAAAGAAATAAGGATTAGCAATGATGTAATACTAACATAATTATGATGTATGTGGTATTGATACCATCATAATGTATATAGTAGCAATAATATATTAATGATGTATGTGGTGGTAAATGACATATGTAGAGTTAGTGACATTACTAGGAATGCATAAGCCACATTTCAAGTCACCAGAAACGGCTAGGCACGTGTATAATAAAAAGAGGGCACTCTGTGGCCTAACTCCTACCATCAAAACACTCTATCTGATACTATGACTCCTCTACAATTCTATACAACAATGATAGGCAAAATCTATGCTACTATAGCCTACTCTATAGACTAAGACATTGAGGAAGTCACTATTACCTTCTGCTAACACAAAATCTGCATCAAAAAGTATCAAAATGATAAGGACAAACATCTATAGATTCTTACTGCTTAGGGATATATAAGATTTCTATCAAAGGAAAATTTAGAGGTATTGAGAGGCTTGCTGCAAGGTAGTTTGCCTCAAAGGCAGGATCAACAAGCATAGTAGAAATTAGTACTACAAATCAATGTTTGCAAAACCTCTCAATTAGCTTGAGGTTACAAATATAAAGAGAGCAGAATTACTTTAGCCAATGGGACTTTTCTCTTCTCCGGAGTGCCAGGCCTGATAGATCCATGGACAACGTAGCTCTCTACTCTAGCAGTAGCGGTCTGCCTCAGTCGTTTCTTATGCAGAGAAGGCGCCACACCTTCTGACCAAAGTAGTCTATTGTTCAAGAAGTAAGAAAATAGTAGCTATGGTATTTGTCTGACGTGTACACACTGCCGGGTATCTGCGTATGTATACAAAGAAAGAAACTTTGACCACGCGTCTGCACCCAATCAAACGGCCTTGATAGTACTGCGCATTCCTCAAGTTGCTAGAGGTAATACATTTGCAAACTCTAGCTATGTAGATCAACTGTTCTGTAGCAGTGCATTTCCGCACGCGTCTTGACCCAATCACGTCACAACTTCTCAGAGCTTAGCGCCTGTGGCATGAATAGACATGGCCAACCGACCGGGTCCCGGTCCGGGATTTTTCTTGGTACGGTTCACCGTGTCGGGATCCCGGCACGGTTCATTTTTACCGTACCGAGATCCCGACACGGTATTTTGAACCGTACCGTACCGGGATCCCGGTTTAATCCCGGTATGTGTCTGCAAATCCATCTGGTGACAGTTTAACCTGTATTTACAAAGAGAAGATTCAATTGTCACCGCACATAAGTTGACGTTGCACAAAGTCATGTACATTCAAGCTAGTCTTACGCCGTGTACATCTGTGTGAATTCAAGCAAGCTTCACGTCGTGTGAATCCAGGCCAACTCAACATTGTGCAAATCGGTACAAATTCGTGTGAATTCGTGTGAAGTTGTGTGGTTTTGTGCACACCTGAGCGAGCTTCACATCGTGTAAATTCGTGTAAAGTCGTGTAGTTTTGTGCGGATTCGAGCGAGCTTCACATCGTGCGAATTCGTGTGAATCTGTGCAAAGTCGAGCCAGCTTCACGTCGTGCAGATTCGTG
>RHGH01000049.1:0-32360 GCA_005281585.1 Taphrina pruni | reverse complement strand
CCTAACCCACGCAGTTCATTAAAATCCCCTATACCATCTGTGTGGATTCAAGCCAGCTCAACTTCGTGCCAATTTGTGCCAAGTCGTATGGTTTTGTGCAAATCTGTGAGGATTTGAGCCAGCTAAATGTCGTGCCAATTCGTGTGGATTCGAGCCAGCTCAGCAGAGATTACCCCTTTAATCCACATGTATCGTCGTCGACGTCAAATCCATCATCTTCAAGCCGCCGGAGCCTCACCAAGGTCGCTACACCACGAATTTTACTGGTTTCTTGATGTCCTCTTGTTCATCTATACCTGCAACGTCTAGATTCCAGCTTTCTGCGTCGCCAAAGATGAAGTGGGAGGTATTGACGTCAAGAACATAGAATTGCCAGAATAGATTACCTCGCTCGGATGAAATTTTCTTGAACATTGTCGCTGTACTCCTCTACACAGCCTAATTCTGGTGGTTTCTTTGGTATAGTCCTGCTCATCTATACCTTCTGCGCCTAGGTTCCAGCTTTCTGCGTCACTAAAGATGAAGTGGAAGGCTTTGACGTCGGCAACGTCCAAAATCCAGGGGATTCTGTACAAAAATTGGGCGCACGTGCGCGTCCTAGAAATAGATCAAATAGAAGTAGCTGTAGCGTCATCAAAAGCTTGTAAGAGGGTACAAGAATTGGCATACACATAGTACACGTCTATAGCTATATTCTATCAAAATTTGAGCTCAAAATCACTCAAATTGAGCTCACCAACATCAGAGATAATTCACAACGTCTAAAACAGCCTTGCATAATACTAGGAAAGTTGGGTACGTTTTACTCATCCTAACTCCATCACATTGCCTCTTGCATCGTGACAGTCTTGGTACATGACAAGCTCTTCCATCTCATCTACATCATCATAACAACAATATCAACAATTTCTGCAAAACAAGATGTGACTATTTGTACTTAGAAGTCATAATTTCTAATCCGGCAGACTTTAAGCACATATCAAGAGAAGGTGTCAAGGTCTTTTTAGATACAAGCTAAAAGTTTGCCTGGCGATAAGTATTGAAGACATGGTCTCTGCTGAAATGTGTAAGCCACTTGTCAATTAAGGTGTGAGTGAATTGACGGAAGCATTTTCGTCAGAATATGCTTGCATATTGCAGTGATATATCGCAACTCCTTGCAAGCGACCTGAATGCTTAAGAGAAAATTTGCCGAGAACGAGAACGTCCCAGACATCTTGGTCATACATTTATTTAGGTTCATGCGCACGATGCACAATAATGACTGATTCTAGCGTATACTTATAGCCAGCTGATTGAGGAATATCTATGAGGCTGACACCATATCGGTGAACAACAAATGTCATTTACCTGTCGAGATCTGGAGAGCCAATATGCCACAGCTCGGATTCATCAAATCTTGATGATCGGTTGAGATCCCTGTGTACTTCTACTCTATCTCTTCGTCACTCATCGTAACCCACCAGGGACAGGAGCTTGGAAAGGACGCTAGAAGTTTTTGCCCGTGTCATAATCATCCTTGAGGTGAAACAAGAGGCTGGATACGATTCTTACTGCTTTCTACAGCTGTCATCGTGGTCAAGGCGCAAACAATGAGACCATTGAAAGATATTGTTTGAAATTTGTAGCATTACATCCGTCTGAGAATTGGGGTAGCATGATACTGGATTTCGTGAGCATTCTTGCAAAACTGAGCCAGCTTCAGAGTCGCACAAATCTGAGCCAGCTACAAAGTCGTGCAAATTTGTGTAAGTTCGAGCGAGTTTAAATAGGCTTTTATCCCCATGTACCGTCCTCGACGTGCAAATTTGTGAACTTTCCAACGGATACCTCACGAGCGTCACTGCACCACGAATTCTGTGGCGCTCCTGATGTTTATCTCCTCTTTTGTAGCTTCAGCGTCACGATACCCTCTTTTTGCTTTTTCACACCTCAAGTTCAGCGCGTCAAGTCAGCAACATAGCATCTTTTGCATGCCATACAAACTTAAGTGAGCATATCGTAGCGCAAATTTGTGTGAACACAAGCTGAAAACAAGTAGCTGTGGCTATATGGATTCGTCCTGGCGTGATGCTGCTTCGAGCCAATTCAATGAAGCTACAAAGATATGAGCACAGCCGTAGGCATTCGTGCCAGACGTATATCGCAAATTGTGAAGATTCGGATTCAGTCGTGCAAATTTGTGACAGCTGCTCGAAGCTCTGGATATACGTATGTAGTTGTGCTGTGTAGACTACGGCAGCCCGACGTCGTGCAGATTCGCGTAGAATCGCGTGAAGTGGAGCGAGTTTACGGTCATACGTCAATTCATGCGAATTCGACCCAGCTTCACGTCGTGGCGCCAATTCGAGTCACTCCGAGACTGCTTCATGACAATCCAACGATTAAAGCTGGCGACGTATCGAAACCATCAAGCCACATGTATCGTCGTCGACATTGAATTCGGAAATTCGTGTACCTTCGAGCCAATTCTTTGTCCTGGGTCTTGTCCGAGTCATAATCGTCCTTGAGACGAGACAAGAGACACATGACGAGTCTCACAGCTTCTTGCACCACTCAAAGAAGCACCACAACTCGAGAAAGCACCACTCCAACCTGCACCACTCGTCAGCATCATTGTTGAGGTACCCAATGAGACCATTTGAAAATAGCTTGGCTATTTTCCGAGATATTACCTCGTGTAACTTCGCCGAGATAGCTGGGTTTCAACACTACTTTCACGAGCCTCATGCTCAGATGAGTTAAAATGAGATACAAGGCCGTGCAACCGGCTTCAGTCAAAGTGGCTGACAGATCAGGATTGGCTGCAAGAATTTCGTCCTCGTATCCTCGATAATTAAAGAAGACGTTCCGATGGATGGCAGTCGCTAGCATCTCCCCAGCAACCTGTATTTGCAATTTATCTTTGTGCTTCGAGGTGGTCGAAGCTCCTCTACGTTTGTCTTCCGTACCAAGAACTTCAGCCCCACCTCGAACGTTACCCGAGGGCACGAAATAATACCGCCCTTCGCTACTGCTCGAAAACGCGTAGGCACCGTTTCGGGTCGTGCGAGCTTCGTGCCCTTCAGCGACGACTGTTCCTGTCTTCCTAAATGCCATGAAGATTATGCATAGGAAGCTTCGTTTCACCATGCTGGTGTAGGCTTCGATCTCGGCTTGAGCCAGGGCATCAGACGACGCCGACCATGCCGTGTCGTCACTGCCAAGAACCGGACTGCTCAAAGATTTGGAGTGCTGGGGCGATTGTGATACCTCATCATCAATAGGCTCACTAAATTTTATCCTCTTGGTTCTTTCACCAGCCAATATCAGGGAGGAGTCGATGGATTCTGGATATCCAACATCCAAGGGTGAATTACGTACAGATTGCGGGGACGCGGATTCTATACGTTCGACACGCTCCTGCAAGTTGGAAATCGCTTGTCTGAATTCGTCACCAGCGAAAGAATCGTCAAAAAAAGCTTCCGAGGCTTCACTTATGACAGTCTCGAGACGAGCGTCAGCCGGGCTTATGTGAAATTCTTCGGAAGTGTTGTCGCACATGCATGTGCAATTTACTTTGTTCGTTGGCAGCAGTCCAATCGAACGTAGATGCACTAATCCTAAGATTCTCTATGAATCGATTCTGTCGACGAGCGCGCAGAGTGTGTCGTGACATCAAAGTCCAATGTGTAGACGGCAATTTCCCGGTAACTCGAGCTGACCGTGCAGGTAAGGCATAAAGACATATCGATGGATGCTCACAGCAGGGACCGGGCCATAGCTACATGGCCTGTAGCTGAGGAAGCGTTTGTATCAAAGAATCCAATTTGATTTCATCAATAAATGCTGATCGTGCAAACAAGTCATTTCTTCATGGTAGGAGCTCCGAACGGACTATCTTCAAGGTTGACGCTCGAATTGAGAACATACGCGAGTACGGCCATGTTCGCAAGCTAGTGTCATGGTTGGCAGAAATCTGCTGCTGTCAACCACACAGAATTGTACTTGTTAGTCTCTCATTTAGACTACGAGAGAATCACGCAGTAAACTTGGAGAATATTTGGCGCATGGACTCTGACCCCGTCCATGTCTAAGTAGGTCTATATACTGACATAACGGTCTCACGGACTTCGCACCGTTGTCAGAATTGGCTTACTGGCTGGAAGGTTCGCTGAGGAGTTGTCGCAATTGACATTGAGGACCAGTTGGCAGAGGACATCTCGCCGCTTTGCCTGCGGAGGGAGCTTTCACACAAGTCTCGCTCATCCACCCGTCCTGCACAGGTTCGACTTTCCATACCGGAGGCCACACAAGCGCATCGAGCGATACTCCAGCAGTTCCCGAGAAGTGGTATGCGCACATCTGACCATTGTGAATGATACAGTCTGTGCGACTGAATTGTGCATGACTTGTGAATGGTTCGCCACCGCCGCCCCCAACAGTGACCTTGCCCCATGCTCCTACAGTTCGTTCGACAGGCTTCCACTGAAATCGTTGTCCATCATAGGAGACATCCATCAGAAATGTTCCCCAGCAGTCCTGCGATGCCACGGGACAGTGTCCCACGAATCGGATAAGAACTCGTTGCTCTGGTGTTCCATTCGACAGGATATTGCCGTCCACTACAAGCACGCTACCTACCGGTACTTTCTGATCTCCAGCGTTGTACGTCTGTCGACCAGAATCGTCTTTGACACCTTTCTTCAAGAGGGCCTCGAGTTCAAATCCAGTGTATTCTCGATCAGTTGAGAGGGCAACGGTGTCGTGACCAGTCGTAACGGCTAGGACACCAGAGTAAGATGCTAATGCCAGCCATGACAGTGTTGTACCAGTGCTGAGCTTCATGTTGGTAAGTTGATATCTTTGAGGATGATCTGCGTGGACAATCTTGTGAACTTATAGCAAGCGCGTAAATCGCTCGGCCGGGTTTGATCACATCCCTTATCACGGTTGCCGAGGATCATCGTTAGCAACATCATCATACAAAATTCACTGTATGAGGAGTACCCGATTGTGTGGAAGCCACAAATAACATATGGCAGCTATTGGACCAGAAGAGGGCTTCTCTACCACTCACCTGCTATGACTTGATTGCATTTCCGCAGGGTGTTTCGTATATGTGAATTGAGTGCCAACTGTCATGGTACAATTTGCAATTTTTCTCTGTTGCACCAAAGGCCCACACTTTGTGTCCGCATTAGAGTGTAACATTTTGCTCTGGCACACGCATCAGCCGCACAATAGTCTGTGCACAGCCTTTCGGCTGAGAATATGCTTTTCAGGCCCCTTAGTGTTGATCATCTTGTCGATCTGGATTGACGAAGCAACAGATTCAGAGCTATTATCCAGATATAGGTATCACTAATTATTAGACAACGTTAACGTTGCAGTCGCAACTCAACATGATCACACATACGGGGCACGACCCCGCATGCATGTGGTGCATGGCGTGGTAACCATACCTAGAGTTGCATGAATTTGATCAACGTAATCACAGGAACCAAGCAAGGCAGATGCTGACCACACAATGGTCCGCAATTTGAGATCCCATTTTGTGTTGTAGAGCCAATACAAATGTGTCTGACGTTCAAGGTAGGCGGAGATGCAATGTCGTTGTACTAATAAGGGCTTCGAACTCTCACCAAGCCTTCGACGAAGAAGAAGTTGTCGGCTCGGGCAGGGCCGACAACGTGGCCCGTCCGTCGTCTTTTATCCTTTGACATTCCAGCTGGGGTCCAAACAGGGTCGCTCGAATTGCCTTATAGGCCTTGCGGACGTCTGGACCATTTTCCGGTACGCGTCACCGTCATCCGATTCTTATAGGGGTGAGCAGTGCCAATGAACCCATTTTTAGCTGTCCGGATGCATGTGGCAAAGAGGGTTTTGAATGTCCGAGTCGCATAAAGCACCATACCGTGATGACTGAAGCGAGCTGAGTTCTGTAACATATCGTCTAAGTGGACGAAGATATCATGAACTTCGTTTTGTTGAAATCCTTCTCGTGCTTGGCAATGATGTGAAGATACCCACATCCAGTGCTCTCGACTTGCTTCTCTCTCGACTCCTTTGGGGAACTGGCATCATGTCTGCCGAACTCTAAGAAGACGATGTGGTTACGTCGATAGAGAATTCTTTATAGGTTCAGCTACACGCAATCTTCCGATTGGTCACAAAAACGCATTGTCCTGTCTAACCGTCACTATGCGGTATGAAGTCCCGTGTGAACAGATGTAGTCTCTTATCGATGGGTCGATATGAGTAGACTAGTGAATAGCTATATATGCAGGTGTACAACGTTAACGTTAACGATGACTAAAATCAGTGTCACGAGACAGCCGAAGAGCTGATCAATAGCCGAGCTCAGCTGATGATCAATTCACATGCGGTCTCTCATTAGGCGATGCAACGTGATCACGCACTAACCTACAATGCGCTATGAGCTAATAGCGAGTATAGTGAGATCGATAATTCTCTATATAGAGGTCGACTAGTTCTATGTCTGTATATACGGGTGAGTAACGACGAATGATGAAAGGAGCTCGCGTTTGCACTCAAGATGCCCGGAGTGTAATGTTATACCTACAATGAACGACAAATCTCTAAGACTACTTTCACCATGCCTTTACTGGAGAGGACGTCGTTGGCTCGGGAAAGGTCGTCAAAGTAGCCTCAAGGTCGCCTTCCGTCTTCTGACAGTCCAGTAAAGGTCCGAAAAGAGTGCCACGAATAGCTTTGTATGCCTTACCATTCGACCAGAAGAATGTTCTCACTCCAGTCTTCTTTCGAAGACGGTAGGCGACAGCAACGGTTCGAAGCTTCAATAGAGCTTCCAGAGTCTTTCGGATCTGCTCCGACGCGATTTCCTGTGCCACAAGGGAGTTGCAACGATCCATTAGGTCATCGACCTCTCCGATTAGTTCGAGTTCGGCCATGTAGTCATCGATGACGGCGTACTCGTTGTTTCACGCGGAATGACGTTATCATGTGTGGGTCCACCGTGTATGGTTTAGGCTTTGTGTGATCTGCGGGCTTCCGTATGTCCTCGAGCTTTTTTTTCTCATCGTCATTATCATCACTATCACTTTCGCTATTCTCATCGTTTGCCATGGCGAGCAACTCTCCGTCAATGTATGCCAGCGCTTGCTTATCATTACAAGGATGGGCAATCCCCATGAACCCATTGCTTGCGATTATGATGCATGCCGCAGTTCTAGACTGCCGGTCAGTCGATTCTGGTAGGTAAGTCAAAGTGGACTCAATATCACATTCTGCCCTTCGACAGTCCAAAAGTGGACTGAAAAGCTCCGGGCGTTTGTCTTTCAAACTTCTCGAAAGTTCGTGTCATTTATAGGTACGAGGGTATCGTCCAATCAGAATAAGGTAGCAATTCCGGATTCTTTGCGCCGGCGATGAGCAGTAGCCACGGTTTTAAGCTCAAGAAGGGCCTGCGGGGTCCTTCGTAAGTGGTGAGAATCAATTTGATTCTCGATAAGAAGGTTGTCTCGATTGTTTAAATTATGTAAGTCTCGAAGGAACTACGCTTGACAACATAGTCTTGATAGCGGCGAAATTCTCGGCTCGTCGTTGTGCTGCTGTAAAGGGTGATCATGCGAAAAAAAGCTGCGCTTAATTTTTTACTTGACAAAAGTGAAAACTTTCCCATCAGTGTCGGGCCTGCAGAATTGTCATCAGCATCTACGTGAAGACTTGCGGCATCACCCAGGTCATCGTCGTTTGGTCTTCTAGATGAAGTAAAAGTCGTAAGAATATGGTCATAGATGGACCACGGAAGAACCGACACTGAAGTCTGAGTACAAAGAGCCATCAAGCTTTCAATTAAGTCCTCTTCGAGTTGACAATATGCAGATAGATACACTTCCATGACACGTCGATTGCTTTGCCGTCAAGCGGATTGTCTATTCGTCATCGTCATGCAATTATTGCCAGGCTCCAGAAAGACAATGTGTTTGTCGATGTCCAGACTGGCCTGTTGTTCAGTCCACCAGGATCTTCTGGAGACATTTTGGTGCTAGCTTGCGAATGTTACTCAATGGTAGAGCACATGTTCCTTCGATGTGAGCAAGCCTAAGGTATATTAGAGTCAGACTTAGTATTGTGCAGCATTTTGACGGCTCGACTTATCTCTGGGTTCTGTAATACATCGTCAAGGTGGGCAAAGATATCATGAACTTCATTTTTGTTGAAATCCTGCTCGTGCTTGGCAATGATGTGAAGATATCCACATCCAGTGCTTTTGACTTGCTTCTCTGTCGACTCTTTTGGCGGACTGACATCATGTCTGCCGAACTTTAAGAACGCGATGTGATTGTCTACCCCTGGGATAGCCTCCAGATCTGACCGTTTAGCTATCACAGCTTCTCGGATCATCTTCGTCCCTGCTTTCACATTTCTCATAACGGCAGAGGATATTTGCTCGTCATCAGCAATTTCAAAGTGTAGGAAGAGTCATGTTTGCAATAGACCTTATACAGTGTTCTAGCTATAGTGGCTCGAATTTATAGTTCTCAGTCGGCAGCTGATCACGAAAGCATGTTTGTCTTGACACGAAATTAACAATTACATGCATGAAGTGAGCTATAGCTGCAGCTACTGGCTAGCCTTCATTGATTGATTTTACATTCCTTTCATTCTGGGGCCATTTTAGTACACGTCTCGCTCATCCAGCCTGCCTTCGCCGATGGATGCGTATTTGGCTGGGCAGCATCGATCTTGATATTGGCAGCTTTGCCAGAACTGTATTTAATGTAGCAGCAGTGGCAAAGAAATGATAAGCACACATGCGATTGTCTATGATCCAGCAATTCGTACGACTAAACTCCACGGTGCTGGTTATGGGATGACCAAGACCACCGCCAACGGTGCTTGCGCCGGACTTTTCTTTGCGCGCTTCGAGAGACTTGCACTACACTTTCTCGCCGTCAGATATGAAATCCATGATGAAAGAGCCATAGATGTCCTGCGAGTTGGCAGGACACTTTCCAATGTACTTGATGATGACTGGCTGTTGTAAGATCTTTCTTTCGCCAAAGTAGACTTTCTTCCAGGTTCGACTTATCAGATGATACTGAAGCTTATTCTGCAATGTTGGGAATCGCGGAGTGTCGAGTTGCGATGAGATGTTGTAATTCGACACCCGAGTACTCGCGTTCGGGACTCAAGAACAGTTGCTGACTGCGAGAAAACGCGCTCGCGGCCAAATCAGTTCATGCTACGGAACTCTTCATTCTTTAGCCGTATGGCTCCCAAAATATACAGGCTTGCGCCTACTTTCATAAGTAAAGACTACTGCATCCATGATCCGCAGCAATGTATTGAACAATCTAGACATTGTCAGTGCTTGTCAGTTTACGTTGTTCATCACATGGACATTGTAGCATGTTCCGTGTGATGATGTTCATATGAGACATTCGCTATGCAACACAATGTTCTCATGTGCGCAAGCATGCACCGATAATATGTATGAGATAATGCTTGTGGGCGGACACTATTCGCAGCATACAGTAAAGTAATACACCTTTTAGCTCGACGATCGATCCCGTTGCTTTGTTAAGCTAGCAAACGTGTCATTGTGGGCGCAAGCAGCAATCGTGAATGGACGTAATTTTTGATCGTTGTAATGATTATCGTCCCTATCCTACCGTGAGCTTCCTGTTGCAGCTCTTGAGCTAGTGCAACAGCGTAATAAACCAAAGTTGAAGTCCAGCTTGTTCGTCTCAAAATTGTCTTACGACGATTCCCGAAACCTTGCACAGCACCCTTTTTGGCGGCGGACATGCAGCCTTCGGATGTCCTTTTGGTGACTTGATGCAATTTTCCGTGACATAACCACCCTTGCCATCCGCAAAATCGTTCGGTTGCATAGCCTCGGCCTTGATGTTGGGATTCTTGCCAAGCACAGTCACTGTAGCCTTGGCAATACCAAAGAACTCATACGTACAGACAAAGTCGCCAGGCATGTACCAACAAGTCTTGCTGTGGAACTCCGCTGCGCTTGTGATTGGCTGCCCATATCCGCCGCCGATTGAAATGTGACCAAACCAACCCACGCTGGAATCTGCGGCCGAGAAGTGAACATTTTTGCCATTGTAACCTATGTTCAAGTACATATCATTGAGAAGTGACCTTTTCGTGGTCGGACAGAACGCCGAAAATGAATACCCTGTTCGTGTAAACAGAGGTGCTCTTTGCACCGCGCTGGACTCCAGAATTGATGCACTGGTCTGTACATCACTTCCTTTTGTGTTCTTGACGAGGGATGCGCTGTTTGTGGTCTGTCTGAGAGCTTGGAGATCGTCGTATGAATAATCGGTATTGAATTCGAGTTGGACGGGTTTGTGATCGGAGATTGCGGAGTCCTCAAATCTCAGGTTCCCTGCCGTATCAGCGAGAACGTCTGATATTAGATGCAGATAGACGAGTCGAAGCAATAAAGTTGTCTTCATGATGACACGAAAGTCTGACAGTTGTTGTCAGTGTCATTTGAGCAGAATGACTGGTCCTATATGCAAGATTTCGCTTGGAATGCCCACATGTGGTACACTGATTCATCGTGTGCGGGTTGTAATCTATTCGAATCATACATATTGCTGTGATGTTTAGCCTTTAGCACATATTTTGAGACGTCGAGATCAAGCTTCGTGTTCTATAACTAAAGAGTGATATGTCCCGTGTGGTCTCAATCAATGTACAAATTCATGGCTACGTGAAGCCAGCAGATATCAGAGGTAGAGCACAGGTATTATGTTCAAATCATATCAGAAGCAGACAACCGGAGCAGGACTGCGTCTCATTCCACGATTACTAATGCATTCTTACCGAGCTCAGCGCAGACAAGCTAATGTGTTGCAACGAATGCCCGAGAATCGGAACTCTGCCTCTTAGTCGCATCAGAATTGGCTGACGTCGATCTGTGGTACTTTACAAAGCACTCGCTTTGGCGGTGGACATTGAGCTTTTGGTTTTCCCTTCGGTGATTTGACGCAATTTTCCGTAACATAACCACCCTTGCCGTCAAAGTAGTCTATCGGCTGTAATGCCTCAGCTTTGATACCTGGATTTTTTCCAAGAACCGTCACCGTAGCTTTAGCGATGCCAAAAAATTGATAAGTACAGATCAAATCGCCAGGCATAGACCAACAAGTCTTGCTGTGAAACTCTGCAGCGCTGGTTATTGGCTTTCCATATCCTCCGCCGACCGAGATATACCCGAACCATCCCAAGGTTGAATCTGCAGCCGCAAAGCGTACATGTTTGCCATCATATCCGATAGTCATGTATATCTGATTGAAGAACATAATCTTGGTTGTTGGACATAGAGCCGCAAATGTGTAGAAGGTTTGGATCTTCATAGGTGCTCTTTGTACCGCGCTAGCCTCGAAGAGTGTAGCACTGGTTTGTACATCATCTGTTCTGCTCTCTTTCGCATGGATGCCATTAGCTGCGTGTCTCTGCAGCATTTGTATATCATCGTATGAATACTCTTTCTCGAACTCGAGTTGAACAGGTTTGTAATCCGAGTCTGCTGAGCTCTTAAATTTGATGGCTCCTGCAGAGGTAACAAATATGTCCAAGATCAGATGTAGGAGAGCAAGTCTCAGTAATGAGATGAAATTCATCCTGACGAGCCACCAAATGAGACATCAAGAATCTGGGTCTGCGATATTATATGTAGGAGATCGTATAAAGGTTTCATGGAATGTGTTGTATCATCATGTGGACTGCAATCTATTCGGATCTTGAACATACATTTGCACGTTAGCATATATGACTTACAGTCAATCAAGACGAAAACTGTAACTTTTTCAGTCATAGCTGTCGATCCGGCAGAGTCGAGCTCGAGATCAATGGCATGTAATTGGAAACAAGGATTTGTTGTGGAACCTGAATCCACAATATTGAAGTGACTAACATCTCTCGCTTCTCGGAACTCATACTTAAGGATAGGCTACTTTCATGCTTTCAACACAAGCATAAGAAGAGGGTTTGTGAACGTATACAATTTGCCAGTCACTCTTGAAAAATCGAAGTAAATGGGCCTCGATCAGTACTGAGTGCAGTACAATCACTTACACAGTAATAGATATAGGATCAGTCTCACAAGTCTTGCCTGTAGGTGGCGGACAAGCCATATCGCGAGAAGTGATAGGTCTGCAAGTTTCCACAACATGGGCCGTCATCTCCTTTGAACCTTCGCCGGGCTGCAGCGCACCAATTTCGATGCCTTTGTTGTCACCGATGGCTCTGACTCTTGCTTTGATGGTGCCATAATAATAGTAAGAGCATCTCGTAGACTCGTTGAGGTCACGACACGTCCGGTGGTGAAACTCGGCATCACTCGTGATTGCTTTGCCGTACCCACCACCGATGGAGATTTTGTCAAATTTGTCGATGTTCTGGCCACTGCTGAGATTGACCTTCTTGCCATCATAAGTGGCGTCGACGATGAATTGTATTTTGAAATGACCACCATTCTCGCAAGTCGTTGAGTAGAAAAGTGATGCTCTTTGACGTAATGGTAGCCCGGATGAGCTCTGATCCGATTTGATCGAATAAGCTGAACCACGAAGAACAAGAAACTGTGCCACACAAAGGACTGCCGAGATTATTACGTTCATGATGTTTGTCTCGTTTTGATGAAGCAGAAGCAAGATACTTCTGGTACAAAGACGCTTCAAGCTACTTATATGCAGTCGTCATATACAATCGAGAATCAGCCGTGGTATTCACCTTCGGACGCGAATGGATATATTACAGACTAATGAGTTTTCGAAGCAATATTTGTGGTTTCATCGATAGACCCATGTTCGTGGCTCTGCCAATATGCTAGGTCTTGGCCGACATGCCACGTTTTCGTAATTGGTCAGATTCTAGATAGAACACTATCCGATGTCCTCGCTCATGTCTGCAGTAACTATGGCATAACAGATGAAGTCCAGCACTTTCGTTATGCGAATATGTCGATCCAATTCCTGTGTTGTCTGCAAAGTCAGACCTTCCAGAGCATGTCGTAAATACAATATCAGAAGTGAAGAAAACGCGTCCAAAGGTCTTCTCTGAGTTCGAGGTGTCGTGAGATGCAGGTTTTCTTTCACGTAGTCATTTATGCGCACATATTTGACGCTATTGTACAATCCTGTGTGTCTACATGCAGTAAAGCGTAGCACAGACGCGCGAATAGATCACTTTGCGCCTCGAGCGAGGCAAACAATAGAAACTGATAGCAACAGGCAATGTTAAAACGTGCCTGATACACGGCATGTTTGATAAAGAGTGGCAGCTCAAGATGACGTGCCACTACACGTTACGCTCGCATAGAATCAGGTCTGACACGCGATTCGAAGGTGAAATTCATGTGCAAGTCATGTGGTATGAATCGTTCTTGTCGATTGCTGCCTGCTTCTCGAGTCATCTGCTTGCGCACGACGAGGTATCATGTGGTCACTATATTGAGAAGGTTTCATCTTAATGATTACCAGATGAGAGAAGTGGTGAGATAGAAAGGCGAAGATGTGCATGAGTCGAATTCTTCCATGTTGCCATATCTGCACATATGTATGTAAGTCACACTTCGGTGTTAGTCTTCAATGACTCCTCGGCCTCCAAGAACTTCCATTCTCCTGAAACTCGTCAGCCACTTCCGGGGGCCAACCTCACCAGTCTGTGCTAATCTGAATGTCGTCGTGTGTACAGAGTTGACCTGAAATTCGTGGACATGTATGTTTCTGGTTTGCTCCGATGCGCTTGCAAGTCTGGAAGACGACGGGTCTTTTGTCTGCATTTGTCGCAAAGTTGGGGTAAGCGCTCACGTCCATGAGGTTCTGATTCTTGTTGAGCCTGGCCGTGGCTTTTAGTGTTGCCACATAAAAGTATGCACACATCAAATCTGGTTCGTGGGCTCGACACGCCGAATGGTATACTTTGGTCTCCGAGGTCACCACATTCCCAGTTTCCATGCTGAAGCGATATGGATCGTGAGTGTCAATGTTCTGTAAGGGACTGAAGTGAATCCACTTTCCATTATACGTAGCTCGGGCCAAGAATTGCAGGATATCAGATCCTCCAACGGGACAAGTGGTGGATAATTTAACAGACGTGATTCGGCTAGTGACAGGTAGTGTGCCATGATTCGGCACGACGTGGGAAGGGTAAATAACCTTTTTCGATGACTCTACCGAAAGTTTGTTCTGCTGAAAGAGATTCTCTATGTCTTCGATCGAATATTCCTTGTCGAACTGTAATTCCACGTGAGAGTGTGCTGGATTTAGCCCGGCTTCATTCGCAACGACTTGTAGAACCTGGAAGCCGAACAGGAAGAGTCCACAGAAGCACTTCATGCCCAACTTTTCTTATTGAGCACAAGTAGCACCTTTCAACAATAAGACGTATTTATGCCAATTTGAAGTCACGGACGAGATATTCTTTTGCTTTATACACGAAGGTCTTGATAAGGTACCGCTTGTTTGAGATAGATTTCAAATAAGATTTTGTGCAATTTTTTTGAGCTTTGCGCAGCACAAAACTTGCATATTGACCATGCGAGAATGACTGGAGGACACGTTGCTTTTTCGAGAATCATTGACCGTGGCAATTGCTTTAGGCTGCGCGATGTAATGTGCTCCTAATGTCAAATTTATGGACGCGGTCACGAAGTCTTACACTAACGAGCACTACAGATTGACAGGCTCTAAACATCGGAGTTGATCACCTTATCCACCGTGCAGTGTTGTTTCAAGAGTGGCGGACAGAATTGCTTCTCGGTCTTGCCAAAGACACGGCAGGTCTCGAAGACTGCAGGTCTTGTTTTGGGATCGTCCGCTGCCGGACCTAATCCAGTGACGTCCAAGGTGTTCTGCTGCGGCGAAAGCCTGGCGGTGGCGATTAACGTGAGTTCATAGCCATAAGAACACATGACATTGGGAATTGGAGAGCGACATGCGGAGTGGTGGATCCTAGTTTGTGCCGTGATCTTCTGCGAGCCATCATAAGTATTTGTCACATCCCCATGCCAGTCAATATTTTGCTTTCGATGGAAACGGATTCCAGCTCCATTGTATTCTGTGGACACCAAGAATTGCAGATTGTCACCGGTTTCTGTCGGACATTTGGATATGATTACAACAGACATCAGTGGACTGACAACAGGCAATGTGCCGTGATTGACGGGTGTGATCGATCTTGCCTCATGAGCATGGCTTGACGAGTCTTTCTGTTGCACTTGCGCCAGCTGTTGCAATTCTGTCGGAGAATACTCCTTGCCGAATTCTAGGAGGAGCGGAGAAGGATAGCTGTGTTCTGGTATGGTGGCAGCATAGACCTGGGCTACTGCACGAAGACTGAGCGATAAGAGGACTGACAAGCGACAACCAGAGATCATTTCTGCGATGCAAGGATATTGTGAAGCTGGCCAAGAAAGGTGCCAAGACGCTTATATGGGGACCATCAAGCAAATTTGTGAGGCCGTGAGAAAGTTCGCTCACTCAGCACGCCTGGATGTCATGCCTCAGATAGAGTGCATCCCGCAATTATGACGCTATCATGACCACATCTGTAGAGTGATCTGCTGTCGATATATCCTCAGCCGTAGTTGCGGAAGTCAGAAGGAGTCAATAACGCGCATGTACTTCTTGTGTGCACTCTCCGATAGCAACGAAGCAGTCAAACATAATGCATCGACTGCGTTCGATCGTATGTGTGAGCAATCCGCACTTCACAGCAGTGATATAGAGTGCGCTTACCCGCAGTCAGGAATGCGGCACGAATGGAAAGCAGGGAACATAATCGGTGCTTTCCTACCAGATTCTGGAGAATTCTCACCTCAGGTCTAGACGCATCTCAAGTGAGCGATCAAGGATGATCTTACAAGCTCTTCATACTGATTCAGTCGTCTCTTGGCGAGTTCCAGCGATCTACGACATTAATCGATATTGATATTGATATATATGGATATATAATTGCGCGTGTGTAAGCGCGCGCGCACTTGAGTAATCCTATGCACGTGCACATCTTATGCATGGAATCGATCGATTGCGAACCCGGTCTGGGCCCCTTACAGCTACATAGCTAGGCCTGTAGAAGTTACGTTTCTACGACTGATATTGCACAGAGCACTCAGTTCATCTGCAATAACTTAGCGAGCGTGTCATGTCGATCAAGGGAAATTAAGTTTATAGATCAGATCATGGACGTGCTATGATTGATTTTGAGTGCTTCAAACTTCACACTTGCAGCGTTCGACACTTGTGCCCAGTTTGCAATCATCTACACCCTCGCCACATAGAGGATGGCGGAATCGTATGACTTACTGTCTGAGCTTCTCTATGATGTCAAGTAGTCGCAGGCGAATTTTCGCGGGATCAAGGGTTGTGGACACGGAGAACTCTTCGTACTTACGACTTCCCTGCACTGTTCCGTTGCATATGGTCGTTCATCAATTATTGCATCAGTCTCGTGCCCTTCTTCGACTTCGATGTACTTTGGGTACTTGAGATGTATCCTTGCGTGGATTGTTCCAAATATGTAGTACGAGCACATCGTGGTCGGCGACAGTGCGATGCAAAAGGAATGATTGAATTGCGCGACACTGAAAAGATCTTTCCCATAGCCGCCCGAGATTGAGACATGCGGGACCTTGTCAAGGTTCGCAGTTGAGGTGAAGCGGACATGGTTGCCATCAAAGTGTACTCGCACTCCGAATGGTGTCACTCGCCGCACGATCGGACACAGCTGCAAGTATTCCCATGCGTATTCCTGTGTCATGTCGACGGGTCGATTCCACTCGCCTTGTGAAATTACAGAAGAAGGTACTTCGGCGCTTGCAGAGCCGGTAGATCCTGTCGCGGATGGTGGGATGTCAAGACTGCCTGTGGTTTCCGCATCAAAGAGCGCCTTGAGATCTGCGCTACTATATTCCCTACCGAATTCGAGCTTGACATGTTTGTCAAATCCTCTGTCCTTGACATCTTTGATCGACCTCGGAATCAACGAGGCAGCACACGCATGAAGGAGCACAAGTACGAGTGTAGCACTAACCTTCATGATCGCCTTTGTACCCAACACTCGTTGTGCGTGTGATGCTCGCGGCAAATCTGGCAGATGTGGTAAATATAAGTCAGCGAGCTGCCCTTAGCGCTCCTCCAGCCATGTGGGGATGATAGATAAGTGGCACGACTTGCCATATGATTGCTCATCAGGTAGAGTCTGTGATATGATGGATTTTGGCGTCTACGTGTTTCACATAGGCATGATCGTCTATCCTTTACCATACAGCCTCCTTCTCTGTCCCAGAAGTTTCGATTGTTGGGACGAAACGCACAACCGTGTGTCGCGCAGACTGGATCACAGCTCCTGAAAACAAAAACAAGATCCAGTCGGACACTCTGCATACTAGCACATTGCATGCAGCTAGACAGCTGTAACAGCAGATCTCGATCGAACCCAATGTGCACAGCAGATGGCTGGCTAATCAGACCTCAACGAGAGATCTGGAAACATCGATGGGTAGAAATTCGAAGTGAAGTGCAAGTAATTCAACGTGACATGACATGCGCAAAAACGAGTCCCAGCACATGATCGAGTATTCAATGTAAGCACATGTACATATATTACTAGACCACTACCTTAGTATGCCAGGCCAAGAAGCGAGGAGATTGGATTCAGAATCGGACACAGGAGATCAGCGTAGACCAGCGGCAGCGTGGTTTCTCCTCCCGGGGCTTTTGTATTTCCGAGGACGCCAAGCTCGTTTCCATAGTTCGAGCCAATTTTTGGCCATTTGACGCCAGTGGTAGGTGACTTTGCGAAATTCGCCCAGGTGCCCTGCATATATTGACTGAGACTAATCTCGTTTGCGGTCGCGGTACCGAGCGAATTGACGTATGGGTAGGTGCCCCATACGAGTGGAATCTCGAGGGTATGCGTGGCACCGACGCCTGGGTAAAGTGCGAGGTTTGGAAAGACTCCTTCGTATCGGTATCGCCATACGCTGTAGCCATACAGAGTCAAGAATGATGCGAGTGAGGAAACGGTACATGTAAACACCACATCGGTTCCGATGCGGTCAGCCACTTCCAGCACGTCCGTTATGCCTTGGGCCGCGAGAGCTGTCGTCAACTGCGCAGCTTCAGCGGACGAATTGCCGAGTCCCAGAGCACTCAAGACTTGTTGTCCCGTGCCGAGACCGAGAAGGGAGAGGAAGATTTGTGCTTCTTGAGCATTGGAGCCAATCAAGATCGGGACCTGCGCAAAGGTCTTCTTGATAATCATGGGCCTCACATCAGGTGTGTTGGTCACATCGTTGACCGGTCCAAATCCAAGTCCCTGGGCATTGATGTAGTCACGAATAGCAGTTCCAGATACTTGCCTCAAGCAATTGATGTCAGAACAACCAAAGTGTGACTGGACCTGTTCGAATGTACTCTCGGACGAGCTCGTCACAGCATTGGGCGACTCTAGTATAGCGGAGTGAAACGGAAGTGGACTGGGTGGCTGAGCCAAGATTTGCTTGATTGATTCTCCTCCGGCAGATTCACCGAAGAGTGTCACCTTGGTCGGGTCACCACCGAATTGTGCGATATTGTCCTGCACCCACTGCAAAGCAAATCTCTGATCTAGGAAACCTACGTTCGTCTGGCCGGCTGGCAGAGCTGTAGCTCCGGGGAATCCAAAGATATTGGTTCGATAGTTGATTGAGACCACGACAACATCTTGATTGGCGGCAAAGGAGCTTCCGTTGTAGAAGTCAAGGGAGCCGGAACCAAAAGCCAAATTACCGCCAAAGAGCCAAAACAGGACAGCTTTCTGGTTTGTGGATGAAGCATCCAATGGAGCAAACACATTAAGGTACAGACAGTCCTCATTCTCGACAGGAGTGACGCCCAAGGGATTGTTGAAGTACTGCTCCTCCTTGGTCGCGACAACCGAAGCAAAGTTCTGCAAGCAAGTCGGAGGTATCGTCTGCGCCTGGAGCGGGCTGCTCCAACTGGCAGGACTGGTCGGCGGGGAGAATCGCAGGTCACCGAGTGGTGGTGCACCGTACGGCACTCCCAGATAGGCATTAACGTATGCTGATGCCGTCGGCTGGTTGGTGACACTCGTTACTGTGCCTACAACTGTGCCCGAAGCGATGGACACTGTAGGATTGGCGGGCGGTAAGGAAGCTGGAGCGGCTTGTACGAGCAGTACCAAGGCAGAGCCTAGGCACGCCGTAAGAGTCCCAAGATGAAGATGCATTCGCAGGCGATCGCGACTGAAGGTTGATAGTTGTCATCCTCAACGGGATTCAAGACTGAACCTTTTATAATGTCTACGGCCTCCTTGTAAAGACACCGTCTGTGCTGAGGGCACGGATCTACGCGCCAACAGCCAAATGTAGAAAACGCGGGGGCCCGACTCCATATCCTGGGGTAAAATTCTGGTGGCGAAACTTTCAGCCGCGAAACCCAAGAAAGAAAGCCGAGGCGATTCAAGTCTGCAGATCTTGAGCTTGTGATTCTACAGTTGCCGGCTTTCTTACATCCAATTCATTGCCTATTGCTACTTTGTCTGTCTGCAGCAATTAGGTCCGATTATAGCAGTCGTCTTAAAGTACAGAAACCAACACATACATTTGCTGGTCCGTAGGTTGAGAACTACCGATCGTAGTCTCAGTAATGCGCGTACATGCATGCATATGAATTTCCGGGTTATTCTATTCAGCACATATGTCATTCAAGCGCTTCCAATCGGCAAGTGTACCATATTATTGCGATTGGCCTGCATGACTGTGTAGCGATCTGACATCCTCCATAGAACAAGATGCGCGGATGTATCTTGACTCTGCGTAGCTCCGATTCGCTGCCATGTAATCTTTTCAATTCCGTCAGTTGCCATGGCTCGTTCGACTTATTCCTCGAGTTTAACTAGAAAGGCTTTCCGTCATTGGCCATAGTTTGCGGTTTGGCCCCAGCTGTGACTTTAGCGGTGCGGGCGTCCATGTGCGTAACTGAATTGCGCAGCCTCTAATTAGCTCGAACTCGAAGTCGAACCCTAGGTTCTACGCACTAAAGCGGGTAAATCAGGAAACTGCACGCGAATGGTGCTCAACTTAATGGCTCGCCTGCAATTGACGGCCTGCAGCTGGGTCTCGGCAGATGATTTCCGCATCGGCTTGGCAGAGTTATATTGCAGATACATTCCAGGGGTTGAAGGATTTGTGTTACAATCATCTAGGCATGGTCAGCTGAAGGACGCCTGCTGCAAGTTCAGGCTTATGGAAGATTGAGTGATCGGCAAGCTTAAAACGAATATCACCCACAAATTCGAGGCTCGAGGTCACAAGAAGGTTTTCAATCACTTTTGTAGAGATGTAGATCTGCTTCAAGCTCCGTGAAAGTCGGCAAATGTCTTGTTCTCTGAAATCCTTAAAAGCATATCGTTACATTGGGAAGCAGCATTTGCGTTGAAACAATCTTATTCCTTTGCCTCAGGTGTCGTGCACAACATCGTCAGGCCATATGATGTGCGGACTATCACCTGGACTCTAGCTATCTAGCAGCTGCAGCTGGCTAGACAGACATGGCTAAGGATTCAAGAACTTCTCTTCAAGCTGGTTCAGAGCTGCATCTGCATCACCAGCATATGAGTCAATTACCGTAAGGGGAAATAGTGCCCGCTCTACCGCACAAGCATTATTCTGCAAAGTGCAAGATGCGCTGCGTTGCATTGAGATGCACTTGCTCTGTGCAATGTCTTCTTGTTCGTGTGCTGAATAATTCATGCTCGACCGGCATGGCGGAAGTCTGAACGACGAGGTGGAGTCATGAAAGATCTGCTGGCGCAAGGCCGCAGAGCATTTACTGTGCACTCGCAGGATTTTGTGGTGCAGGATAACTTTGAGCTGACGAAGGAGCTTGGTCAGGGCGCGTATGGTATAGTCGTGTAAGTACTATCATGTTGAAATCTGCTTAGACAAAATGCTCATCGACTAGTGCTGCGCGAAATACTCAGGGATCAAACTCCGAATCTGTTGCGATAAAGAAGGTCACAAACATATTCTCGAAGAAGATCCTGGCTAAGAGATGCCTTCGAGAAGTCAAGTTATTGGAGCACTTCCGCGGGCACAAAAACATCACTTGCCTGTATGATATGGACATCGTTGACCCGACGCGCTATAATGAGTTGTACCTATATGAAGAACTTATGGAGGCCGACTTGCATGCAATCATTCGTTCCGGGCAACCCTTGACGGACGCTCATCATCAGTCTTTCATTTATCAAATACTGTGTGGCCTGAAGTACATACATTCGGCCAACGTGCTACATCGAGATCTCAAACCTGGTAATCTGCTCGTCAATGCTGATTGTGAATTGAAGATTTGCGATTTCGGTCTTGCCCGTGGCTATAGCGATGTCCCTGAACAAAATGCTGGATTCTTGACAGAATATGTCGCGACCAGATGGTATCGCGCACCGGAGATCATGCTATCATTCCAATCGTACTCGAAAGCAATCGATATGTGGTCGGTGGGCTGTGTTTTGGCTGAGCTTCTTGGCGGCCGACCATTCTTTAAAGGACGCGATTATGTTGATCAGCTCAACCAGATTCTCCACGTCCTGGGAACGCCGAATGAAGAGACACTCTGTCGAATAGGCTCAGCAAGAGCTCAGGACTATGTACGGGGTCTGCCATTCAAGGCACCAATTCCATTAAAGTCACTCTTCCCTACGGCGAACCCACTGGCACTTGACTTGCTGCAAAAACTACTCGCATTTGATCCGTCAGATCGTATCGATGTGGAGGCTGCCCTGGAACATCCTTATTTATCAATTTGGCACGATGCCGCTGAGGAACCGAATTGTCCGACACTGTTTGACTTCTCCTTCGAGGCGGTCGAGTCCATCGAAGACATGCGTGTCATGATTCGCGATGAAGTCATCAACTTTAGGCATCGCGTGCGCAACACTAGAGCGACTCCTGCAGACTTGCAGGGTAGCAACACCGGAGCTCAATCCGGTGTCAACATCAGTCAAAGCAAAGTAGATCGGGAAGTCAGGCAGGAAGAGCCAAGGCCGATGAGTGCCGAAGATGAGATCAAGATCTCGGAAGGACTTGAGCAGGAGTTGGCTGGTGGAATGGACATTTCTAGATAGAAGACATGATGACTATGAACTGAATATTTACGGTAATCCATGAAAAGTAACCTTGCGGCTCCACTTCGGAGACCTGACTACTCGCGATAGAAAATCATTGACGTATCACCTTTTCCTGCTATCTTGTTCTACACGATCGATATGATGCAGCCAGGAAAAGGTGATGTGCTGAGATACTGTTTTCAGCCGCGTCATCGCCGTCAGGTACGAGGCTGAACCTGTGATGGCTCGAAATAGTCGTCAAAATCTCGTGTGAATCGTACATGAAGCAACAAGTCGCGACTGTTCTTCTGCTCGCCTCGCTGCACTTCATCGCTCTTTTTCTCTTCTGCAATGGATTTCTCCTGACGAGGATATCACTCAATGACATATCAAACTCGACAGAACCTTCAATACAACCCACATTCTCAAAGGCAGTCGTTCTTGTCATCGATGCACTGCGGTACGATTTCGCGACACCACAAAATGGCACGAGTCCGTTCTGGAACCACTTTCCTATACTCGCACACCATGTGGACAAGTCTCCAGGTAATGCTTATCTCTCGAAATTCATAGCGGATCCCCCGACCACGACACTGCAACGTCTGAAAGGACTGACCACTGGTTCATTACCAACGTTCATTGATGCGAGCTCTAACTTCGGTGGTGACGCCATCACTGAAGACAATTGGATATCGCAACTCAAGAGAGCTGGTAAAAGGATTGCTTTCGTTGGGGACGACACATGGCAAGCACTCTTCCCGGAGTCCTTTGAAAAGGACTTAAACTTTCCTTTCGAAAGCCTGAATGTCTGGGATCTCGATACAGTGGATCAAGGAGTGCACGGTCATCTCTTTGACGAGCCCGCCGCATTCTTTTCTGAGCCGGTCAGGAGTGATTGGGATGTGGTCATTGCACATGCACTTGGTCTCGACCATGCTGGACATCGCTACGGACCAAACCACGACGAAACCACGAGAAAACTACGAGAGATGAATGTTTGGGTGGAAGAAGTCATCTCTGCAATCGACCAGGATACTCTCCTCGTGGTCATGGGCGACCATGGCATGAATCCGCATGGCGATCATGGCGGTGACTCGCAGGAGGAACTTGAAGCAGCTTTATTTATGTATTCGAAAAAGGCAGTTTTCTCCCGGTCAAAAATGGATGATTATGGCAGTGTCGGCATTGCACAAATTGATCTCGTCCCTACGTTCTCCTTGTTGATGGGCTTGCCAATACCATTCAACAATTTGGGATCTCCGATATCACATGTATTTTCGAAGGACTCTGGATTGTCTTATGAAGTTGCCCTTTCTGTTTGTACCCGACAGATACAAACCTATATCGACACTTATGCGAAACACTCATCCAACATCAAGCAGCTTCTCGCGAATCTCGATGAATCCTATGCTACACAATCGAAGCACTCAATTTCATGGCAAAGAGACGTTCTTGAGGTATTTCGACAGCAATGGGCACAATACCATATGCTTTCCATCTATTACAGTCTTATTCTGATGGCTAGCGTCATCGCATTTGAGATTGTATTATACTTGGATCGTTCTTATTCGTCTGTGCTCGATATACTGATCTGTAGCATTGTCATTCAGTCGGTGCACTACTTTCATTCTCTCAAAACACTAATCTCGAATCAAAACCGATGGCTAGGATTCGGAAGCGGACTACTGATACTTGGTCTCTATGTGTTGGCGCGACCGAGAAACGCATCAACGTCAAAATTACCCGTCCGAGCTCGTCAGTCTCCAAAGATCAGCGTCCCTGACCTGATAGCACTCCTGGCGATGATGCTACATCTTGCAATCTTTGCCTCAAACTCTTTCACGATTCACGAGGACCGCATCAGTCTCTTTTTGATTGGACTGATTCTGCTGCCAGTATTACTAATGTCTATTCTTGCACCAAGTACTTCGACCACTCTTCAACAACGACTGCTAAATGTTTCTCCAGTGCTCGGTATCATGGCACTTTCGCGATTTGCGGCTCACATACGACTCTGCCGTGAAGAGCAAGGACAATTTTGCATATCCAATTTTCACTCTTTCCCACGGTCCGTCATGTTTCCACTGACTTTGATACTCAGTTTTGCGCTATCACAGGCATATCAAGCCTACTTTATGATGAATTCCCGTTCGGTGTTCACGGCCCGTCGTTGGATCTATTTCGCAGCGGACTTTACCCTCCTTTTATCGTGGTCGCATTGGTTGCTGGATTACCTCGAATGGACAGACACGAAGCGTCTCGTGGCTCGCGCACTACTGATGATTGTCTCTGTCGCGCCCATCATATGGTACAGGATGCCGCTGCCCATCTCCTTCAGCGTCACCAATCGTCAGCTCGTCATTGATGGCGCCGAGGAGCTGTTGAGTAAATCATATCTACAACTAATCCTCGCCCCTCTATCACTCTTTGTTTTTCTGTCCCGTGGCGTCGGCTCAATCTCGATTCTATGTCTCATCACATCACTCATGTTGACGCGTTCATCAGCCATCGCGCGTGTCACGCAACACTCTCGCATCCTCGGCATCGTCCTGCCATTCGAGCTCGCGTTTCTGCACTTTTTCGCGACGGGTCATCAGATGGCCCTGCCATTCATACAATGGGATCTCGCTTTTTTGGCGTCCCGCAGCATCATATACCCGCTCTCGCCCATGCTCATCGTCGGTAATGCTTTTGGCTCATTCTTTGTCATCGCACTCGCCGTTCCTGTGCTCGCTCTATGGTCGTCGTCGTCGCGATCGACTCTCGCCACTAGCAATCGTGGCAGCGAGAGTAACACTAACTCGGACGAAGAAGGTATAGACAAGGAGATGGTGGTGACGAGGTCAATGGTCGGACACATGACACTACACAGCGCACTGACATTCTCCACCATGGTCTTCGCGACATATTTCAGACGACACTTGATGGTCTGGAAGATTTTCGCGCCACGGTTCATGTGTGCCGCCCTCATCCTGCTCTCCACCGATGCGGCATTTCTCTGTGCCAGTCTGGGACTCGCAATGTCGCGGCGCCAAATCAGGGATTTGGTTGAGACCATTCATGGCATCATGCCAAATGGGGACTCGAAGGCAAACGGGTCACGCTAGTATTCATAGAGTACATGGGGAGCTATACAGGATATATATCGTCAACACAGCACCATTTAGATGTGCATGAAGGTCACGGGACGTACGGGCTGTTCAGCTACACATAATGACGTTGCTTTAACCACTTATTATGACATCTTGTGTTTGTATGCCTTGCCGCCTCTTTTGTCGTGCGTGCGATATCCTCTTGATCTTCAGCTTCTCCGATCGGATCGTTTCGATGCAAGGATCCAAAGACGTCGTACTGATCAGGCTTTGATTAGATGTGTGCCGCATATCGCAGGCGAGCTCCATGGGAGCTATCTCGCATGACCCGGTGGTTGTATGATGTTCTTTCGTCTTGATAACTCGATTCAGGTCATCCTCGAATCGCACGCGTTTTGGGGTATGCCTATCACTCGATGTACTTTGACTTCGCGGTCGTCTCGGTGTCAACAGAGAACTCTTTACGTCCTCGTGATGCGTGCCAGGTCGTAGAAAGTGAATCGCGCTTTTCAACAGGTTGCTGATTCTTTCGGACGGGGACGTCTCCTCCGTGACTCCTTTATCATCGTTTGCTTCCGCCGGATTGTTCATGTTTAGCACGTTTGCGCATCAGCTGTACTTGAATGTCGCACTTTGAGCAGATGTGCCGCGATCAGAGTCGTCTTGGACACAAATTCGATGAGGTCCTTTGCCGGATGAAATAATAAGGATCGTCCCGCAATTTAAATTACATCCCTGCAAGTGGTGGTCCCTCATGCAGGGTTGCATGATGTAGATTAGCTATACATGGCCTCCGCCGCGATGCTTTTGCCCACTTCGGGCGTCAAGATGTCGGAGACCTCACCAATCGAACGACTGGCCTCTACTGCCTTGCGGACGACTTCAATATCGAGCTTGACACCCTCACGAGACAAGACATCAAGGACATTGCGTACGCGACTGATCTCTTCCCTGGTCCCGTGAGATATTTCGGAATTGACGTTGGAGTAGATTGCTTCGCTAGCAGCTTCCGATGTATTGTTGTGTATATTTCCAGCATCACTTGTCGAGATCAGGGAGTCGGAGTGTTTCGAGATGAAGCTGTATCCATTGACGCCGAGAATGAGATCCACGGGTCCGAGCTGAATGGTACTCTGCTTGGCTCGCGCTACTATGCCATTGCGAATTTTCAGAAACTGACCATCGCGCAGCTTGCCGTACTTCAACGATCGTGTATGTAGCGATACTGAGCCATCTTGAAAGTACGACTGCACTTCCGCCAGCAGGAGATCACCTTCTTGAAAGAACGTCCGCATCTGTAATTCGTCTGTCCCCGTCTTTCGTCGTTGAATACCGCCAGGTAAATTGATACTCGCCAATTGTAGTGTCGCATCCGTCTTGGCATTGATATCGACCTTCCATTTCTTCAAAGCTACTTCCTTGACCACTCCAATGACCAGATCGCCAATCTCGGGGATATAGCGCGACTTGAGCGGCGTGATGCTCAGCAACTTGTTGACTCGAGATATCGAGCCCATGAGACTCGCATGTATGCCAACCTCGCCATCCGCCGTGTATGTTCCATGGCCTCTCATGAATTGGGCATCGCTCGTCACTGTCTCGCCCGGCACAGTCATCTTTGTCAGTGAGGGCTCAGAACTTGGCAAGAGATCTGTCATGTCCACATCTTCTTCCCCATTGCTCTCAAATGTCGGTGGAGCATACCGCTGTGGTCGCAAAATCGACACAGACATGCCGTGCTGTTCTATCAGTCACGAGGAACACTGAGATCCACTCGTGCGAGACAGACAAAGTCTATAGTGGGTTGACTTGCATCAGTAGTACTTGCATTCGGTGCTCACCTGCACTATGATGTCTTCGAGATTTTATTGCGGAGCTCTACTAGTACACGGATAGTGGATACAATATGAAAGTGAATCAACGACCACGCAGCAGCTCCAGATGAGCCGCAAGACAAGTGAATATAGCTTTGTGGACTCTTGGGTCAAGCGTGATACAAACAAGGATTGCGGCGAAGTAAAGAACTAGTATCTCTTGAGTGATATTTACATACTTTTAAGATGAGAATTGGGCTATGAATGGTCATGAGTTTGTTTGATGCGGGCAGGATAGCGTGAAAAGAGCGTTGAGCAGCGAAGCTTGTAAGCTGGAACATACTATGCATCGTGATTGTCTTCAGAAGGATATCGGATTAGGCTTACGCGCAGTCGTAGTGTTTGAGAGCAAAATTGCTATAAGCGATATCATCGATATGTTCAGCACACCAGGTTCTTGAAAGGAGAACTAGAGACATCCTTAAACCTTTATCGAGCTTGTTGCGCGGCTGCTTGAGCCATGTTGGCCATTTTCTGCGCTAAATCTGGGTATTTCCTTTCGACTTCGAGCTGCGTCCTGGTAGCCTCGGCATATGATAGTGCATTGATGATCTCGGCTTCGGTTCTCGCAACTTCAGCCGATTTCTCAAAGTATTGCAAGGCCTCCTTCGCTTTGCCCTGCGTGAGCAGGAACTGTGACAGTGTGGCCAGAGCCACATCACTCTCAGAGTCTAGCATGAGAGCACGACGACAGAGATCCTCAGCTTGTGGCATATCCTTCTTCCATTGGAATACTGCCAAAGCCTTATTGATTAACGGCATTACATTGGTCGTCGAGCTGTTGCTTTCAGTGGATGCCCGCTCAAGCGTTATGGCAGTGTCAAACTTATCGGTGGCTTCCTCGAATTTGCCTTGATCAAGCAATAGCTCTCCGTAGTAGTTGAAGACCTCGGCGGATTCTGGGAACTTCGTGAGGCAGCGACGGAAAGTAGACATTGATGCACTTGTTGAACCGAGTTTGTACTGTGCAACTCCAAGCTGAATGTGGCTAAAGACAAATGCCGGGTCAATGTCGATGGATTTCTGATAGTCACGAGCTGCGGCTGAGAAGTCTTGGAGGATGAAATTGCACTGTCCTCTGTGGTAGTAGATGTCTGGGTCTTCGGCATTGATCTCGATGGCTTTCTGGAAGTCGGCCAGGGTCGATGTCTTGTCACCGGATTCCATATGCATCGAGGCTCGCTTCACGTATGAATTCGTCATTGATGGACTCAGCTCAAGCGAGCGGTTGATCTCGGTCAAAGCATTTGGAACATCGGCTCGAACAAACTTGTATGTTGCCGAGGTGTTTAGTGCGATAGCCTCCAATTCCGGAGTGGAGAATGATTTTCCAATGGCCTTCTCAAGATGCGCAACGGCTTCCTTGTATTGCTTGCCTGAGGTGGCCTCCAATGCTCGTTTGAGATGAACATCACCTTTGTCTTCGTCATCCGAGCTGATTATAGGGAATGATCTTGGCCTGAAAGCCTCGAGGTAGGCCGAGATGAATGAATAGGAGGGCATGCGGTCTGATCGACCAGCCAACATGTCCTTGGCCTTTGACTCTGCAATCTTTTTGAGTAGACGTTCGATTGCTCCGGCGGCGTTCTCGTTCTGGAAATTGTCCATGATGCTGGAAGCCGTGTAGTCGAGCAAGGCTTCTTGATGACGTCCGACCGCTTCGTAAGCAAGTGCTCTCCTGTTCAAAGCCTTCACATATGACGGATCAAGTTTCAGGGACTCTGTTGTATCCGCGATAACTTTCTCCTGATCTTGCATCGAAGCATAGCAAGCAGCCCTATTCGAGTAATAGATGTGGTTCGGTACGGTGTCAATCGCTTTTGTATAGTAATCAATCGCATTCTGGAAATCCTTTTTCGCATAAGCCGTGTTACCCAACTTCTTCAGAACATCTGCATGATTCTTCTTCTCCTCCAAAGTCGCTGTTGACAGGTCTATCGTCGGCACTGCTTCCTTGACCTCGGGTGCGTCTTGGGTGGTGACCGTCTCTGTCGCTGTTCCGGCATGTTTCTTGGACTTTTTCTTCTTCTTCTTGTCCTTAGCCTCTGTCGTCGTATTATCTGGAGTCAAATTCTTTTCGACATCGTTCGACGGTGGCTTTGGTTGTGATGACGCTTTTTGATAGTAGTAGAAGGACCCGCCAGCGACACCAACGACCAGAACTCCGGCAACTGAATAGACGACTGCCCTGTTGTTGGACGACCAATTCGATATGCGGTCCCACAACGACGGCGAATCGACAATCACTGGCAATGGATCAGACATGTCTCAATCACTTTGTCTTGACTCAACGAGAAATGCTGCTCTGGTATAGGTAAGGGAGCGCTGAAGCTAGGCGACGACACCAGGCCCGAAATGCTGGGATGGTACAAAAAATTGTGCGTGCCACGGATGTCGTCGGTTGTGGTGGCCTGCAGGTAGTAAGAGGCCCAGAATTTCCCGTGCGTGGAGTTGCAGGTGAGTTCAAACTGAGTTTCCAGGTATTCTTCTCTGCTCCCCGCGAACACAACTGCAGACGTCAACGCACAGAAGGCTCTCGCGCTACGTATATAGGTAAATGGATCTATACGTCTACAGAGGCCACGTGTTGTACAAGGACTTGCTTATACGTGACTAAAGTTACATATGTTACACTGTGAATCACGCATCAGTGACTATCTTACGGATTCACTTGAGCCATCTCATCGAGAAACTCCATCCAGTCAGGCCGCACCCCATCTCTGACCAAGTAACCCTTGTCTCCAAGTACACTGTGTATCCTTGCTCGGTCGCCTTCGTGACCGGCTTGCATACCTGCTGGCTCAGTCACGTCCACGTTGCCTGAACCCTCGAGCGCCAAGCAGCACCAGCCAATGACTAGCATACCTGGCGGCCTCTGGTCGCCCACTCTATCAATGGCAGCCTCAATATTCTCAAGCGTACTCAGCAGCATTCGTTGATCTTTACTCGAACCTCTTTCGATGAGTGCAATCGGCAGATACGGCGGATACCTCTCAGCTTCTCTGCGCGTCCCCACGACCTCGCTATCAGAGGTCAACGCGAGGATGAGCTCTCCGATCCTTGCTACGCCCATCAGGACGATCAGTGTCCTTGAACGTCGGAAGCCAGGCATTATGCTCGTCTTTCCTGCTCTTCCGACACCTGTACATAAAATGAGGGAATCCGATACTCCTCTTTGTGTGACGGGTATGTTGCACAGGAGTGGTGCCGCAATTGATGAGCTAATACCAGGGACTATTATGGCCTCGAATCCGTGCTGACGAAAGAAGAGGACTTCCTCTCCACCACGACCATAAATATACGGATCACCTTGTTTCAGGCGGACAACGGTCCCGCCCCGCGACTGTGATCTCCTCTCCTCCAAGAAGTTCAAGGCAAGCTGTTGCAATTCAATCTGAGCATTTTCGGCATTGCCTGGAAACTTCTTTGCGATTGTTGTCTCAACACTGCTCGGAATGAGTTGTAGAACGGCCGCTGGAACTAATTTGTCTGCCAACACCAAGTCTGCCGTGCGCAGAGCATTAAAGGCAGCTACCGTCAAGAGAGCAGGATGACCCGGGCCACTGCCAAGTAAGAGGACGCGTGGTTCCGATGCTGGTTTTTCAGCTTGTGGCCGCGAAATGTCAAGACTGTGTAACGTAAGCGGCGTGCCCTGAGAGTCGTTAGTCTCGTCTGTAATACCGCTTTTGCGTTTCAAGATGTCCATAGGCAGTGCTGACGTCATGCCTGAGTGATTGTTTGGACTACTGCTCATGGTCAAGGCAGAAAGATTTGAATGCGAGGCTGTACGTGATGCGACAGGAGTGGGGATAGGCGCAGGAGTTTGTGGTGTTTTTGAGCCGTCAAAATCAGAGAGTATGCGATCGATGTCCGAGTTCTGTAAGCGTCCAATTGTCTTGACAGGCCAATATTCAGATACTTGTGCTACCCATTTCATCCTGCGTGCCCTTGCTTCTTGTTCACTCTCATGCGTGAGATGTGTATCGTTAGAGAAATAGCCAGTGGTCGGAGATCGTACTGCAAGTTGTGGTACAGGTGTATTCAATGGCTCAGCTATGATCTGGTCATCTTCATCTTCAAAACTTTGTTTTCCGATGTCCATTTTCGACATGGCTTCGGGCATATCTGCTATTCGTGACCGAATGGTGGCGATATTGTCCACTGCACGCCCTACTTCTGCTGGCAGTGCAGTCACAATGTCTCGTTTTATACGTGTGGCTAGACGACATCCCTTTCCATATGTGTTGACGGCAACTTGTAGTGAGTGACCGATGTTCCCTTCATTGCTTCGCCACCTATGAGTTGCTGGGAAGCTGATGTCATTCAGAGATGTTCTATCGACAATGTTGACATGGATTCTCCGCTGCAAGCAGAATTCTGATATCGCAGAGCAAGACTCAAAACTCCGGCGGCTCGCATTCACAGTCATTGACTGTAACGAGTCTGTAACACACACGATATCCAGATTTGGTATATCGCCAATCAGTTCCAGTAATCGTGCCTCTACGAGTGGTTTGTGTTGCACTTCACCGAGACCGATGCGATGTGTCAATTCTGCATCGGCCGTGGCCTCTGTTGAATACATCACAATGACGTTATAGCCAGATTCTAATGCTGTGAACACTCTCGCAGCAGCCAATCTGTTGCTACCAATCACCAAGAATGATGAGGTCGCCCTCGGACGGACACTGACCAGGAGTGATGAAGTTTTTGACGGCTTCAGATAATCCGGCATGATTAATCCAGCGCTATCGTTCTATGTATATAGTTGCTCTGTGTGAAGTGGAATCGAGAGAGCCAAATATTGGCATGAAACGTTCAGATTGGTGGTAGTATAGGTAGCTCTACAGTGCTATTGATAAGTGCCAGATGTATTCTTATGTTCGTCTATGCAGCGATTCAACCATCTCGGTCACAAATTGCATCTGCTCCAGAATGTGGAGGCCGCCATCTGAGTCTCTTCAGCACAATAAGCGTCATATGTAAGAAGCACAACCTGGAATAGAGTCAACGTATGTGACACAGTGCACACGATCACGGCCTCGAATCTTGGAACTGATCCACAAAATCAGCACTCTGATCTAATCGCAACAATCACCCGCAGAGCCGATCCAATATCTACCCGAGAGCCACGCGACGTATACTATCGTGATCGATAATCTCGTGTCTGTCGGGCTGAATTCAGAATTAACCAGAGGAAGCAGCTGGAATATATAGCTACTACTGGGTCGTATATGTATTAAAAATATATTAAGGATAAAATATAATATTTCTTAGCGACCCA
>RHGH01000048.1:0-35945 GCA_005281585.1 Taphrina pruni | reverse complement strand
AACTCGGGTGCGCGCCAAAAATGTCTAACTAGGCAAACCCTAACCCACGCAGTTCATTAAAATCCCCTATACCATAAGTATCTACAACACAACTCGGACGTGGTTAAGGCTCAATCAGATGACCTAGCATGCACGAATCAGGGCGCAGCAGTACAGACATGCATGTATCATCAGTCACAGTGCACTGATCGCGGTTGCAAGCAGCAGGGAGTTTGATCGACACTAACAAACAACAGCACTACAGTCAAGAGCGGGACAATCAAGACCTCACCTTATTGACCGTCACACTACTAGGATCAGGGTAGTAGGTGACGACACTTGGCAATAGAAGGAACGTACAAGTGTGAAAGACCACAGAGACCGTAAGTCATCGGAGAAGGGCAAGACTAATATCCTATAGCTATACAGGTGCACAGCGGGACTTGGGCTGTGAACACCATACTCCTACAAGAGGCAGACCCTACTTAGGAGAGACGTTGTTGGTAACAACACGTAACACTTACACACACACAATCGGTATTCAGCAGGCCACTACTACTACCTATTGACAGGACTACTACTGGGAGGACGTCAAGGACTTACAACCCTTATAACACGGACTGCCTAGTGTTGTGCTCAGACGTATATAGGCGCAGCCTACAAAGACACTCCACGGACTACACACATAGGACAGGGCAGTCTCACCACATTTGACTCCTGCCCGGCCCGCCACACCGGCCCGCCACAGCGTCTGGCTACTAAGTATCTTACTATAATTCTTGTGAGACGTTTCATGCTTCTATATGGAGGTATGTCTCTTGATAATGACGTAAATATGATATGGTTACACAAGTAATAGAGATAATTAGCTATAGAGAAAGTTGGGAATGAAACACGTGCCTGAACCATGGGTTGAACCATGGTTGAACCAGAACCGAACTGGAGGTGCAATCCGGTTGAACCTGGTGGCTGTGAACCCGAACCGGAACCGAACCGGTTTGAGGCAAAATTCCGGTTCACCGGTTCGAACCACTGGTCTCCGGTTCGAACCGAACCTTTGTGCCAAGCCTAGGTAGGTCTGCTGCCTGGGTTCGCTGAAGAAAAGCGGCCGCTAGAATGCGTCTAGAGCCGCAATGATCACTCAATCAAGGTCAATGACCAGAGATGATCCGTGACGTCTAGAATGACCTTGTATAACACTAGAACACAAAGAACAGAAGCGAGTGGGCAAGTTGTGGCGACGTAGTAAGGACCAGCGCCATGTCAATACGAGTTTTGTTGCAAATGAAAGGTATTTTTATCCTACAGCATGTCAAGAACGTATGCGACAGCAACAACGAATCCTGAGCTGCCGCAGATTAGCATCAACTTGTGTTTCGTTATTGCCGAGTAACCATATACGTACACTGCAGTGAACATTTTGTGCATCAACCGTGACAGATAATTCTGCAGGTCAAAGTATAGCTAAACGTGACCTCCGCACAATACAGTAGCAGAATATTGAGATCTCTGTGAGAAACTGCATCAGTGTCATGTGCCATGCGTACGAATCTTTTCGCTCACCTCATATCCGAAAGAAGAATGATCAGCCAGCACGATGAAGCAATTGGTGAAGCTCGATAAGTGGCAAGCTGGTGCGGTATTGACTGACGCCGACGTGCTAGGGTCATAGCACGTTAAAGTAAATCCAACCGTCGTCAGCAACAGTTGTTGCTTTATACAGTCTACATTTACAGGGGTGACTGTCTACCGAACCAAAATCCATCATTGGATAAGGTATTTGGTTGTTCCGCTGGAAGAGCTCTCTTTACTGTACGCATGTTTGCATTTGCTGCACTCGAGCATATCAGTCAGCGCATGTGAACCAATCATAGTTAGTCGTTACTATTGTACAGCCACGAATAATGTCCAAGAGTGTGCAACAAGTCAAGATGATGGCTCGTGGATAAGATTGTGGCAAGTCGTGATGTCAATTGCAATGGTTTCTGATTTGCAGGTTCGGATGGTCTTAGATGACTTCTGCGAGTGATCAAGCGTTGACCAAGCTGCCGAAGTGGTCCGGACTACTGCATATAAAAATTCTCAAGGTGTATGCATGCTCAATGTGGCATGACACATGCCGAACAATTAGGCAAGTACGAAAGATTGCTGGTCGAGTGTGACGTTTTGCTTCTTGATCCCCTTGCTGTCGAAGCGCTGTCCGTAAAACAGCGCTGCAATTGAAGGATGCTGGGATGACGCCAGAATCTGGAAGAAACTGCCATCTCTTGCTTGGCCAGCACGCTTGTAGGCGACCAACCCAGCACAGCAGCAAGACAATGAGACAAACATCGCGATGATATGTATGGACCAGAACGACAATCTGTGATATTTGTAGATAGCCTCATAATTGTACGAGAGCGCAACAACTTCCTGGGTGGTAACATTCAACAGAGCCCCAGGAGCCAGAAGACTGAGTGTCGCATTGTGCATCAAGGATTCTAGATCCTGCGTGATAGTGGTCGAGTTGACATAGTCGTCTACAGTGTGGGGATATGTTAGTGGAATCGTAGTCAAACCGAACAAAGTCTTGTTAGTCGACAGTCCTCCTTGTTTGTACTTTATACTACCCTCGAAAAAATTGTTGAGAGTCCTCAGAAATGCATGACTGTTTAGACGTGTATAATTATAAGCTGAAAATACAGGATCTGTGGATCCCTTCAGTGGCGGCCATACCAGCTGCAGTGGTTCCTCGTACAAGTTTTGTCTGGACTCGAGCTCTGTCTTGATTTCTAACAAAGAATCCGTCCACTCCATAGAGACATTGTATGTTGCGAGGTCAAACTCGCAAAGGATTCCGGCCATATTAGGAGCCCCTGAGGGATTTGCATAAGAACCGTAAGGAGATCTCTCAGACGTGTTTACTGAAATTGGAACATCGAAACGAAGACTATAGTCTGTGATGGTATCATTTCCATAAAGGCCCTGGTAGGTCTGGATGAGACTCGGCGTTGCACTTGTGTTGGTGATACGTAGACAGTCATAGACGTACCAGTTCCCTTGGCCCACATAGAAATTTGGACCATCCGTGTCCAAGACTGCAAGATCGTCCTCCGATGTCAACTTGCGACAAGACCAAACTGGAGCTTCAAACATGGTGGTATAACTGCAATTTGCGCCACAAGGGCTTGCAAAAGTTGTGATTTTCCCATTGATCAGCGGAGCGTACACTGTTTGCGAGAGCTGATCTGAACCGCCGTAATATTGTGAAACACCATTGTGATCTGTTTGCACGGTGAACATGCCTTGCTCTATAGAAAGATCTGGAACACGAATCGAGATGGTTCGGCGCCGGGTGTTGATGGCAAAGTCGATTGTCAAAGTTGCTGGAGACAGTATACCAGCTATCGGCAGGCACCAAATCATAGACGCTATAAGCATAGCAAGTTTTGCTTGTCGAAGAACATCAAGATTCACCAGACTCCATGGATTTCCCAGGACACCGAAGCTTTTGTCTACCGTACATATCTGCATTGTCGAGTCAGAAAGAGTTCTCCAGAGAACCTGATAGAATGCAGATGATACTGCAAACACCATCAGCGACTTGACTAGAAATGCAAAAGCATTTGCACTTCGACCGATCCAGACTTGTGAAAGCAGCAGTTCTGAAACTTCTTTCCCATCGAGATAGTGGAAGTACTGGTCCCAGACACAAATGACAGCGCAAGCGGCCAGTATGACCATGTTCATGACCGATATGACCGAAGTCCTCACTTCTCTGTGCGAGGCAGATCTAGTTGAAGTTGCATTCAGCGGATGAACACTATGATAGATTATGGGTTTGGCGTTTGACATGGTTGTATGAATAGGCTAGTCAATCCTTGGGAAGCAGGGAAAAATCTTTGCTGGTGATATTTCTATGGTCGATGACAAGAATGGCCATCGAGGTGATACTTTGCGAAATGTAGTGCCGTGAATGACGATTCATGATCAGGGCAAAGTCCTGAAATTTACTGACAACGCAATCATTGGTTCATGCACGTTTGTCGTACACCGTTGACACCTGAAAGCCAAGGACGTTTTTCTGGCTTGGATATTTTGGTACAGGTATTTTAGCATACTTTCCCTGTCCAAAAAGTTACACACGTTCGACTAGGTCATGCGCACTTCTAATGGGGTAACTTTTTGGACAGGGGAAGTGAAAGCCTGCAAGCGCCCGCTTTGGTTCCGATCTACTGCAGGTGATGGCAATTAATTCAGTCGATTAAAATGCTCCAATGGCTATAGAAAGCAGAACTGGGTACTCGAAATGTCATGTACAGTCTGCACAAATCTTGATTGTCTGAACACGTGCGGGTGGAGCCCGATCGCGATTGATAGCCATGGTTGCACTTTCCCTAAATTTAAAGTGGGAATTGATAGGTGGTGGTCGTACGTGTGTACATGTTTCTACAGCCAATTTGCGCCAGAATATGGCGGAACTAGTTTTAGCCCGAGTTGACGTTCATTCACTTTGCAGTCTTGAATGAAGACTAGGTTCATATCACAATTCGAGCAGATAGCAATGTAACATATGCATGGTTCGGCGCTGGGTAGCACTACAGCTGCAGCTGTAACTTTAAACCCTGCCAGATGCAGGTGGCTTTTGCACACGGCGCACCGAATGGCTTTTGCACACGCCGCAGTCAATTACTCCAGGTGGCTACTTTGTCCCAATCACGATCATGCATATGACTGTCTGGCAGCTTAAGGTCAAGACTTCCCGACTTCGGCCCATCAACACTAGCTGCAGGAGGTCGGCTCAGGGGAGTATCATGCTAAGACCTAACGCTGCAAAGAACGCCCAGATCGTTTCCAGACAAGCCTCATGTACCAATGGGTCGCTTGTGCATAGGTATGGTACACTCAACGGCCACTGTGCAAGCCAAGATCAAACAACTAGATATAAAGTAGCAAGCCGGCATTACAATGTATATGCAGCTGAGAATTCGAGCTACAAGGTACCTTTGTAACAGTCCATTGACGACAAGCTACATAAACCGATCTCATGGCATCTGTATGGAACATCATCTTGACAATTCTCTACCATAGCAAGGTCTCCGGTGCGGTAGCAAATTATTGTCAATGGAGTACCCTCAATGGGTACTCGGCAATCGACGACTACGATGCAGCGTCAGCCTATTATGACTCCATGTACTTGTTTCCCAGTGCTAGTTGCACTGGCACGAGTTGCAATATTCCTATTTCGAATGGTGCATCATCCACGTTGACTGCTCATGTGCCATTTGTAGGCCAGAGCTACACTTGCGACAACGCGCCGCACTATTACACGGACTTCAAAGGCAATGGCGATGCGGCTGCATACATATGTACTGTAAGTAGAGCTTGGGCTTTTGATGCCTGCATCAAGAATCCGCTACTGACATTGAGAAGTGTACTGGATCTTATCCAGCTACGTTGTCGCTGCAGATAAAAAGCAGTACAGCCCAGGTCAACTGTTCCAAATCGAACGGGCACAATTATTGCGGCCCCTTTCCCATACAACCAGTGTATTGCACTTCTGGAGGTTCAGTCTCGAACGATGTGAGTACACAGAGCTTTAGTAATTGCGTGACATTCTTCAGTTGTGGCAGCGGCTCATGCGTGACCAACCACACGTCCGATGGCACAAACATGGTCAACTGTGACGGTTCAACCTCCAGTCAGGGCGAGACCATCTCCGGAAGCAGCGGTACCGCAAGTTCTGGCACGACCAATACATGTGGAAAATGCGTGTTCAATCCAGCCCTGAACAAAAATTGTGCGGCTGAATATGGCCTTGTATATGCAAGCTCGGCAACAGTAGCGACCACTGTAAAGCAAGCAGCAACATCGACCACAGCTGCCACAACAGTCAAATCCTCAGCGGCGACAATGGCAGCCTCTCCTGCTACCACTGCTGCAAATGCGGTTCAGGGAAACAACGTCGCGACCACCGGTTCGACTTCTTCAAGCACGACTCCAGTGGTCTTGCAAACGACACAGGCAGTATCAACAAAATCAACCACTTCGGCCGCGAGCTCACTATCCAAGCACAAACCTTGCACTATCTTTCTATTGTGTTTGAGTGCGATAGTAGTCCTACTTTGAAACTAAATACTAGTACAGTAGATGTTTGCATGCAATCTTCTTTGCAAAACATAGTGAAATCAAAAACCTCTAGTCTTCCGCGATATTCTGAACTTTCTTTTTGTATACGGACGGAGTCATGACCTGCGGTACTGTCAAACTGTCACCGTGATGAGCAGATACAGACAAAGAGGCGATCGCTGGCACGGAATTCGCAGCAAACATCAAGTTACAGAAGATCGCAAGACTCGTGTAGAAGCCTCAAGAGGTGCAACTGCAAGCCACTCATGCCTGCGACGGTAATCAATGACGTCTCGGTCGTGGACAACGGTCCCAGGGGACAATGGATGTCGCTGCTGGCAGAGATACCACTGCAACATTGCCTTAGCAGCGACCTGAAAGTGATAGGTGAATTAAGTGATGAATGAATTTCTCAGGCTAGACCAAGGGTAAAATATATATGTACTATAGCTAGCCGTCGACAAGCTCGGACGTCTCAGATCAGGGAGCACATGTTGCAGCTACATCTTATCGAATTTTGAGCTCAAAACAACCCAAATTGAGCTGATCAACGTCAGAGATAACTTGCAATGTCAAAAGCAACCTTGCATAATACCGGGCTTAATCGTTTGTGATTGCACAAAAATAAGGTGATAGTTGATAAAGCAAATCTTTGGAGCTGTCTTTGAACTGCCTTTAGTCTTTGTCAACTGTCATAGACATTAATTATTTGCTAGTGAATTTTCGAGTGAAAATTATAGCTGGCCGGGTATCAGCGTTGTTGATTGTATCAAACAATTTGGCAACTGAAAGAATAAGAACCATTGTTATGTATGTGTTGCACTGTGTAATTGACTAACTACAGTAGTACAAGTCCTAAGACTTGCACATTCTCAGAAGACTGCCACATTCAAAGGTAGCAGAGTCCAAATCGAATCGAATTGGAAGTCCACAGCGGAGCTGAAAAAAATTAAGCGTTTGGACACCTTAGCTGCGCCAGTACCGGCGCTCTGAAGACCATCAAGCTGGACTCGAGGACGATGTCATGGCAATGTTGGGAGTGAGCCAATACCGTATTGCTGCAGTCAAAGCAATCCCTAATCGGAAAAGAAGTGATGATTGCACAGCTCATACTGACTCTTTTCCGGAAAAGAGAGATGTAAGTAGCAAGACACGCTATAAGTTACATACACTTGACACATCCTTGCATTACTGGTCTGCAGAAAGCCTTGTGTGTACTTGCCCGGTGTCGAGCTACTTTTGCGTTTTTGGCTCAATCTGCTGCTTGGACCTGCATTGAGATTGCACGGGATTGACCGCGTCCTCGTGTCGTGCTGGTGTTTGTAAGATGATAACGGCAGGTGTCGTACAGCTGAGGATATCATTGATTGTGAATCTTTCGTTCTTCGTTGTTATGAATGGCCCTGGCGTCCGCGATCTGAGCCAGAGGAATCAATTTTGTCATGTTCGTGTCCGTGCGGGCTTCTGCCAGCATTGTGCCAACCTCGTGTCAAATTATCGTGCCTGGATGGGATCAGCTGTGCAAAGCTACCAAGATTCGAGCTAGCGTCGTGTCAACTCGAGCGGATTCGAGCCATTTCGAGTCAATTCGAGCCAATTCGTGCCTACTTCACGAAGCTGCAAAAATTCGTGCCAATTCGTGCCAGCTTTGCGAAGTTACAGAGATTTGAGCCAAGGTCGTATCAACGGCGCCTATGCGAGGCAGCTTTTCAGAGATGTAAAGATTCGATAAATTCCGCAGGTCAAAATATAGCTGAACGTGGGTCTCGGACACAATGCAGTAGTCAAATATCGAGAAATCCGTAGAATACTGGATCAGTCTTATGTGCTATGTGTAGAAATCTTCTTGCTCACCTAAGAATCCGAGAAAAAAATGGTCAGCCAGCCCGATGAAGCAATTGTTAATGTTTCACGAGTTGCGAGCTGATGTCGTATTCACTGCTGCCAAGGTGACAGGGTCATATAGCACCTTCAAGCGAATCCAATCGTCGCGCGCAACAGTTGTTATTTGATTCAATCTGCATTTCCAATGGGCGACTGTCCATTGGACCAATAACCATCATCGGCTTAGCTATTTTGTTGTATGACCTTGAAGAGCTCTCTTCGTTGTATACATATCCTGCATACTTGCACCACGCCTCATCCTGTGAGGTTAAGCAACGTCTGGTTGATCAGCAGCAGCCAGACTAGAAATTGAAAATAGATTAAATTGCTTCAGTGCTGTTTGCTTAATTGATCATGAGCGGGTCAAAGATAGAAAGCTTCATAGCAAGCTTGAGTCCGTCCCACAGGCAGACATATTTGCTCCCTCTCGTCAGTTGGTCTGAGAGCAAATGGTCTTATGACGTGGCCAGGTTTTGTCCTGCTATTGTAGCTTCTTCAGATGGCTTTCAAATGGGTCTTCATCGTATCAATTATCGTAGATCACAGTTCATCGTACACAACAGGATTACGACTGACTTTTTAGTTTGAGAAAGAACATGATGTATCCGTCCGCTACAATCTGGCACATCTAGGTCGACCTTAGAACACCTCTCCAATGCCCACTTTGCAGCTGGCAGTGATGGGCAACGACCGCCACAGAGACAACGTCTGGACCAAGCTCCTGTGCTACCAGCGCCTTCTGCAGGTATGTCCGCATCGCAGTCACCTGACAAGTCCGCACAGCAGTCACCTGGCAAGTCCGCACATCAGTAACAACACCGCCGCCTAGAGCAAGACCAAGTACTAGCCCTGCCTCCTTATACTCTTCTCGAGCAGGGTCTGAAAGGCCTCCAGACTATACTTACATGTACCCGTCCGATGTTGCACACTTTACGCCGCCGCGAATCAGTGAACACCTTCGGGCACAGCTCGAGCACTACATCGACACATTCCTTGTGTCGCATTTATCTGCTCTGGGCCTGGAATTTTGCACAACTGTACTAGATCTCGATTGCGAGCCAATCATCTTGGTCGTTGTCAACGACTTGACAAAAGTCACACTGCCACGCAGCTTCGAAGGAATGCAGATCGCAGTCAGTGAAGGCGGAGTCACTAATCTGCAAAGAGTTGCTACCGAAACTAGCATACGCGCAGGAAATCTCGATTTCTTTGTTGCCATTAATGATCACGTTCGAGCACAGCAAGTACATGCAACCATCTCAAGCCTAGAGCCCACACTCCAGATCGCGTAAGGATTCTGCCACATCGGCACGGTATCACGACAGGTTTGTATCACTGACGAATTAGGGTACCTGGACCCAGTACTCGTCAAATTCGACCTTGCCAGGCTTCAATCCGTTGGCTCGATGGATCTCAACGATCCTACACCACTACAGCCATTCTTTATCAACAGTAAGACTGTCCTACATGGCAGCCTCATCGCATTGGGGCTCATAGAGCTGGATAAAAAAGTGGAAAAGGTCTGCAGGACTACCGGCTTCACTAGTGGACACATAGGAACTGTCAAGCTACGGAACGTTCAAGATCTCGTGTGGAAGAGGGATCAATTTTCTGGCATGGGGTGTGATAGCGCAATGCGAGAGTCGAGCTCGATTCTGTATCCCGGCATTCAAGTAGAAGGTCTGCCATTCGGCTGGGTGGATAGGATCGTGGACGGGGTGTGTAAAGATCACTCTTTGCGCAAATTGCACGCCTGCAAAAAGAAGTTGGGATTTGATTTGTTTTGAGGCATTGCTCACTGGAAAATGCACGTATATTCTCGAAAAAGTCGATCGTACTTTAGTATATCTTAGATTAAGCATATCTGAAGCGAAGCAAAAATTATGGTCATACGTATGGATTAGTGATCATCTTCTGTTCGCGGCCTAAAAAGACCAAGCGAGTATTCATGTTCAGAATCTGTTTGCTGAGATATGGAACATGGACAGATAGACAAGCTTAAGCAAGTAGTGGATATTGCACTAGTTCTTACTTACTGGTTGTGTTCATCGAAAGCTTGAATCTTAGCTGGCGTGAATCTTGAATGGCGGACCAAAAACTAAGCTTTTGACGCGTCACAGAAGACAATACTCAAAAGTAATCATCTGGCTATCAGCTACAAGTAACGGTCTGTGTGCTGAAGACTACGTCTACTTCTATATCTTCCTCCACTCCTTGAGGTCGTTTCCCGGCTACTGATCAGCACTTCTGTGTGCATTAGCACTTCTCCGGATCAGTGATGATTTCAAGGACGATCCTGCAGTGTCTTGAACAGTCTCACAGTCTATTGTCTTTCTTATGTATGACTGTTCCGGACTCGATGCTTTGTCACTCAGAAGCATCCTGGCCTGAATTTGCAGTCTCTTGCAATGTTTTTGCGAGAATGGTTGCTGACAAAGTCTTGCCTGATTACATCTCGGTGACAAATTTTAAGCATCTACAGACTCCTTATGAGGTCAAGAAGCACGGCGCGCAGAGCATATGATGATAGTATCATAGATTGCAACTCGAGGATCGCATGCAGTGGAGTGTCCTAATGTGTCCTTCGAGCTGCTTACTCAGCCCAAGGATAGAAGTGCAGATAGCATGACTTTCATATATAATATGGTGAATGATTATAGATATAGATAAGTATATACTGGGAATTGGCCGGCGTATGCGCTTGTTGTGGCCGGTCAGCAGGATAGTTCATGCCGTGTTATATACACTAAAGCACGAACATATTCGTCGCGGGCTGTGATCCAAGCATCCTCCATTTCTTCGTTTGAGAGTTTCACTAGATTTGAGAGCCATATTTCGGCGGTTCCGGCGCACATAGCCAATCCGCAAGCGAGCCAGCCCGAGAGCCCGAATTCAGGACTTGGACTCGCCGCCTCCATCTGTTGGAACAGCGCTATTGGTCCGATTGATAGCTTTATTACCATATGCCAGACATTTCCAACGATTGGACGCACAGACATCCATCTCAGAGAACCTGGAGGCAGCCAGTGTGGCAGCAGCAGCAAGAAAGCGCCTAAGGTCGCCAAATTGCCATGGCAAGGGACCATTGCCCAGGCTGTATCTTGGAACCCGGATCCGCAAAACCCGGTGCCGAAACATAAGGGCACGAATAGAATGCCTAAGGCCAGAGCTTGCTCTGGCCGCGCCGAGGTGGTCAACGAGTATGGCGGCGTCTGCAAAAATTGCCCATGCCCATGCCCCTGCAGGCTTTGTCGATGTATTTAGAGCTCACGGGAATTTAGCCACTCACTGACATTAGAACCATGGCTTCGGGCTGACCATCTGTGTCAAGTCTTCCAATGCTTCCGCTACACTTCTTTCATTCCGCCGTAGTTGAATGAGCTTAGTAGTACAGTCAACATGTAGTATCTTCTGTCGGACAAAATTCTACAAGCCTAGGTTCCTGCTTCGAAGTGTCAGCCGCTATTCAATTGCCATTGATGTAAGGCACCGCTATCCTCGATTGACCGAATTGCAGACTGACATTTAACAAAAACGACTTGACGATGGAGAAAATCGACATGTGCTTCGTGTCACTACGCGTGTCAGGACTTCTGAAGCCCGGGCAGAACACTGCGACCGCCACGTACGTGAACAAACTATTTCGTCATATAGATTCGTGGCAAAGCATTTCAAGTCGTGTAAATTCGTGCAAATTCGAAGCTGGATAAGTCAGTACAGACTTTCATTCGGCACAGGGTTGAAACCAGTGATAACTTGATAACGTGTCAGCAGAACCCTGATGAGATCTTTGAAGCAGTATATCGCCGTGCGTGCATTTTGACACCGAGAATCAAAGGTGATCGCTTCCGTCACCATCTGCGCCTTCTCCACAGGCACAGAGGCTGACGAAACGACGTGTTGACTGCTCCTAGCGAAGGATAAAAGATTGATTGTCCTCGTTTTGGTGTAAATTTATACCTGACCAATTCTCGTGCTCATGGGTGTTGCAAACTCGTGCAAAGTCGTGTTCAATTGATATGCAGTCAGCTGGATCAGATATGGCGTCAATCTGTGCGAAGAAATTTTTGAATTTGATATCGTGTTGTTGTATTCAATTGCATCAATATCTTACCATTGGAGTAAAGGCAGGGAAAACGTAGAGTGATCATTTGGACCAAATTTTTCCAAGCCAGAATTCACTCACAATAAGACAATAGATGCTTCTGAGATCATGGAGACACACCCAGTCATTGTTGTGTACACAAATACTTCTGTTTCGCTCTCTGATTGATTGCACTGATCAGTTTGGAAGTCAACACGAGATTTGAAGCTCATGCGCCTCGTGCGCTCACCACGACTGCAACTGCACGTGAGTATAAGAAGAAATCTCACAAAACATCTCCTCTGCACATCACGACCGAGCTGGGTTCATTAATCCACATGAAAAATACCCGATTGGCGATACGAAGTTGAAGTGGCGCCGCCACAGCCGTGTGGCTCATGTTCGCGAACTCTTGTGAAGTTGTAACGAGCAATGCGAGGGAGGATGAGCTCACTTTGAAAGATGAGCTATAGCTGGCAGCGACGCGTCGCTGCACACAGGTAACGATGGTGAAGTTGAGATCAATTCTGTCTAAGGTAATTAGTTAAAACTGTGAAATGTGCGACATAGCGGATTTATAGATGATTCGGTCGTGAAAAGACCCCTATTCGTAGTGAGCCGCGTAGCGGCGTGTTTCGTACACATTAAAATCGCGTGAATGGCTGAGCTGAGCAGCGGCGCCGAATCTTTGCTAGGGAGCTCAGCTTCGTAGCTCAACACGAACTCCCGCCCGGGAGGTCAACCTTGGAAGAGGGCTCCGACGTCTGAGTTCCTCCGCACTGCAATTCTCCCATATCGATGGCTACCTACTGTAGTGCACGAACAGGGCGACTCAAGTTGTGCCCGGATTGCTTGAAGTCCTGGCACAGGCATCCACGGCGCTATACACTATCAAGACTATCAAAATTGTCATGTCAATGGTTTTAAGTCAATGGGTCGCTTTCAGAGAGTTTTGGAGCACACCATTACATCTTCTCGGCGTCGAGGCAAAGACTCGCAGGGCAATCTTGCAACTCAAGCAAGAACTGGTTTTGGAAGGACGAGGACACGACATAGATCGAGTGCAGATCAAAAATATGGAACAGGCTGTTCATGAAATGTCGGCATTTGATCAGTGCGACCAAAAGCTTCGATTGGAAATCTGCGACAGTCTCCGATATGGACTCAGAATCTGTTTACACGTCCCAAAAATGAAACTTCTAAAGATCATACATGGTCAATCATCCATGGACAAAGTCAATGAGGCACTCTTACATGGTGAAATTGCTCTACTGATCTCCCGCAGAGCGCATGAGCTGTGGGAAGATGAAGTAGCAAGGGCTGCGCTGCTAATCTAAATCTGCACAGTATCCACTCTTCGTGGTGCATCCTCATGTGCGCACTCTCGTCGGAATTGTCGTGGACAAGCCTAAAACCCACCGATTCAACGCGCTCCATACGGCATGTCCAGTGTAAGCCAAGATTCACCGGGCTCGGTACGCCCGAAGACACTGTCACCTTTAAGTCTTGTTATGCGAAACCTCCCAGAACACTCGTGAAACACTTCTCCGATCGTGCTCAGCTGTCGTTCTTCTGTGGCTTCAACACTCTGAACAGCCAAATTGAGCTTAGTATCGCAGAAATCTCGAAAATGAAAGTTTCATTCTCAGGAGTACGAAATAAAAGTTCTTATCGACAAGAAAATCACACTTTATCAGCGCGAAAATATTCAGAGCTTCAATAGCATGCCGTCAGAACACATGCTGGCAGGATTCCTGTCCAAGCATAACTGCTCATACGGCCCAATGTGGCCACAAGCAAACTGAAGATCGTTTAGTCAAGCGTTCTGAGCATGTCTGCCGACAGGATTCGTGACTGTTTCGGGCCAGCGTCCGGCATGCGTAGGCATCAGTTAGGACACATTGAAGGCACGGCAGCCAGCTCAACCAGAACACATGAATATCAATTCGGAAAGAAGTCTGAAGCTTTTCTGTCATGTTCTGGGCGTGATGTCTCTACCGGAGTCCGCATGAACAGAATCTTTCTGTCGCAGGAATATATCTTTTACGAGTGTGTCTATTCTGCACAAAACGTTTGATCAGCACTAGCCATGACTCGTGGAAGGACAAACATCCATCACACGCTCGGTGGTCATTGGTCACAGTTATGGCTGCTGTTTGAGCCATAGCGTGAAGTATGGCACCAACCAAATCATCGCGAATTCAAATTTCGGTAGGCAACGAGATTTTAACGACTGGCGAAAAGCAACTAAGAATCCGCCGCGAAAATGTGACGGCCATAGCCATCATCAGATTTCTGCCTCGCAACTCTTGTTGAGAGATTTTTTTGTGACATATCGAACGGTTCCACAGACTGTGAGATATTCGTCATGCACCGGCTGGTCTGTCTAACATGCCTTCAGCTCAATCGTACGGTCGTGATATTCATAAATATATTGATAAAAATGCATTGATGAAGTTGAAATATATATACAATGAAAATATATACAAGAACAATCGTATCCGTCCTCAAGCGGCCAGTGCCGCGCGCACCAGGCGCTCCACAAATTGATTTCGCGCCCGTTCCCAGCTCCGGTCCTCCTCGTCCTTTGTCGCGGCCTCCAGCCGCGCCAAAATTTCCTCGGCCAACCCGGCCCCCATGACCAGCCCACAAGTGTACCAGCCAGAGGGCCGGAAGGTTGGCCGCATGTACTCATCAGATTCCGGCGGGTCGACCATCTGTTGAAATAGCGCGACGGGACCCGCCAGAATCTTGATGAGTACATGCCAAATGCTTCGGGCTAGTGGCTGCCAGGGTACCCAGGCCAAGGACTCAGCACGAAGCCACCGTGGAATGAGCAAGAGGATGGCCGCGGTGGCTGCCAGTCCACCGGGCACCATTGCCCACACCAACAGTGGCTCGCTGAGCCCCGACCCGCAGTACCCTGCACCGAAACATAGTAAGATGAATATTGCAGCCGCCACGGCGGCCAAAGGCCGCCGTGGACGGTGCACACGACGCTCGACCAACGTTCTGGTTTGGACCATCTCCCGATTGTCCTCCAGCTGGACCTCGTTAGCCGCGTTGTCACGGTGTGCAGGAAACGTCATAGCCAATTGCCGGTTATGGCTGTAGTGGACTTACCACTCGTTTCAGGTTGGCTGCCGCCTCTTCTGCACCCACTGCGCCGGAGCGCAGTGAGTGCACGATAACCGCCAGTGCCACGACAACATCGACTGACTCCATGGTGATTGCTGTCGTGTCGATGGAGGCAATGGAGGACAGCTGAAAAATCTTTGCGTGTAGTACGATCGGTGTAGACCTCTGCAATCCATCGAGCAGTCAAGCTGTAGATTGGTGATCATCTATGTCTACCCGCAGTTGATCGCGATAGACTGCGAAATTTCTACATGTTCTGGCTACCTAGCTACCTTGCATGCTGTCTGCCCAGCATATCTAGTGACCATGTGTGCTCAATCATCAGCTGGGCATACAACTGGCCTGGAGAGCTGGTTGTAACCAATGCCTCAGGCTCGCATGGATTCGTGTAACCAAAATCCCCCGTCTGTGGCTGCTCAGTGGCGATCTCATTGGTGCATCTATGCCGATCACGGGAACATCAAACTCATGTGGAGATCCGCTGTTTCAACGTTGACAGATTCCATTGAGCTAGGGAGCTCCAGCATCCGCAGTAAGTGAGGGGACAGCCTCGACCGCGTGCTTTTCAGGTTCGTCTTGTGAATTTCGATCGACAAGCACCTGTGGCAGTACATTGACGTGCTTCTTCAAAAGAAGTGTACTATTCCAGACACTCGCAAAGTACCTGTTTTCCCCAACTCACCTGGACAGTAGGAAATATCTTGAATCCGCTGTATGACCATGGCACCAAAGCAGTGGACGGCATTCTGCGATTTTATGAATACACCGATGAAACTCCTGTGGCTTGATTCAGAAAGACGCACTGCAATCAAACAGCTGTCACGAGATTTGCGCCTTGAGTATTCCAAGCAGCATATAGAATGTGCAAGTTGGAAAACTGCGCACCGAGCTGCCGAAGAAAATTGGGCATTGGCGCAATGTGATGAGAAACTGCAACAGGAGATCCTCAGAAGTCTCGAATTTGGAGTCAGCTTTTGCTTAACCGCAGCTAGAGCGAAAATCAGTGACATCATTTACGGCGAAACATCTCTGGACAACACAGACGAGGCGCTCCTACACGGCGAAATAGCATTACTGATTTCTCGAAGGACAAACGTCTTGTGGCAAATTGAAGCATCTGATGCTTCGTTGTCAATATGAACGGAAAAACTCGATTGCAACAGGCGCGATTGGAACGCTCATTTCATATATCTCGAGCCTGTTGGAGCTAGATACTGACGAGGACGGAGAAGCGAAACACGTCGTATAGCTGCAGGACTCACCGTGAAAGCACGACCATCATAGGGGGACTTCAGCTTTCTTTTCCATTAAGCATGTCTTTTATGTGTGGTTACACGGCCAGCCAGTGATGGACCGGGCAGCATACCAATTTACAAATTGCGCATCACGACAATACATGGTCTTGTCGAATCACAAGCACTCGTAGCATGCCCTCAAAAGTCGAGCGGCGTTTGGGATTGTCCGACAAAGAGATATATTTGCTGGACGATCGATAATGCCGTGTTAGACATCGGTCCAGCATGACAATATGGACCACGGAGAATATACCGGTGACCCGCAGGCCCTTGCAATCCTTGTCTTATCAAAACATCTGATGGTCATACCAGTCAGTCCAGCCCTATGCCTGGGAATTTGTCGCAACTCCGGCTACACTTGGACTCTTCGTCCAAACGTGGGCAAGGAGCATTCGTGAATCTGCGCCGGACTGACTATTGGTATGCAAAAGAATCATGGGACATGGAATTTGCACAGCTTTCAGGATTCCCTTCTCTCATGGTTAAAACACTACCAATGGAGCAAAAAACGATCGTCAAATCAACAATGTAGCGGCTCAATATGATACAGAGATGAGCTTGATGAGCACAGCTTGCTCACGACAGTCATGACTGGCTGGTTTGGCAAGGGCCACGAACAAGATATAGTGCGCAACATCAATATCGTCAGGGCATAGTACTTGTCTTTCAAAGCAATTTTAATAACAAATTTATCTAATTTGTATGTACCTAGTGTCAGCTGTTTGTTCATGTTGATGTGCAACAGGACCGCGCGGTGAAATCCATCTCTTGTACTCTACACCCTTCCGTTCTGACGGTTTGTGGCTACGTGGTGGCACGGACGTGATCAACCGAAGCGTGTCGAGATTGCGATTACTTGCAATTAATCGTTACGACTCCGAAGCTAGTCTTATGTCCTCAGACCCTCTGCACTCCTCCAGAGTAGGTCAGAGACGTCTATGAAGGAAGACCATTCACAATCACAAACAATGAGCGACTACAGCCAACCACTTTTCAGGTCAACTTATCACTGGGATAGCAAAGAGTATGCACTACTCAATATAATCGATGCAGTCGCACCAATTGAAGAACTTATCGACCATAAACAAGACGACAACGATCCAACATTGGCCGTAGTTTTGAGTCACCTGACGAAAAAGGCCAGGAATATCACTTGGGAAGATGTCAAACGTCTAAGAAGAGAGTCAGGCAATCTGGGGGCTTTCTATGATGCAATCAAGGAAGTCACAAAGTGCAAGGCTACCGCGATCGACTCGGAGGACGTGTCACCGAAAAGCCTTCGGCGTGCGCGCCTCGAGAAAAAAGCCAAAAAGGTCGTCACTTACAGCGGCATTCCAAAGAGCAGCTCGATTCAGTCCGTGAGCTCGATCCTGTCAGAGGATCAAGGCAGCCCGGAAGTGTTGACGCTTCACGCATTCCGGGAGCTGGTGAGGCATATACTCGAGTGTATGGACACTGATATCCTTCAATTGCGCATTGAACCATACAAAAGCCGGATATCCCTTCATGGAAACAAAAAGGGAGGGGCCAGCGAAAACGACGGATCCATCGTCCAACGCGACGGTAATCTGATTCCGCTAATAAACATCGAGGCCAAGTCTCGTGACGGCTGCAACAAGCATGACATATACGAGAACATCTTTGCACAGGAAGTCGGTGAAATGCTTGGTATAGTTCTTGCAAGATGCGAGGCATTCAAGTACAGAAGTCCTCGGTCGGCAAATTTACGCACAGTTTACTCTTTCGGTGTACATCACCGAAGAGTATACCTGGCCAAGATCGATTTCTCATCTGATTATCTTGAGGCCTGCGAAGCGTTCCGGCTCGACGGACATACAGCCACAGTGACCCGCTCCGAAAGAAGTTATCGGATGGACGATATTGACGAGCTAAAACAACTGGCAACTGCCATGTATCTACTTTTCAAGCAAGTGGAGTGCAATTTAGCATATGACCAGGGAATATAGCATGAGAGATCTTTCCAGTAAAGATACGGAAGGAAGCATCGGCAAGTATCACTGCTGAACAATCAGATGTCAACGAGGACTAAGACAGGCTTGCTGTGTATAGCGTTCATGCTGCGCGTCGTTGGTAGAGAATGACTTACAAGATCCAGGGCTATTGGTTATTGCCTGAACACATGGTGAATTAGTGCTGAAAGCAACAACGCTGATCTTTCGGACCCGACCATACGAGTGCGGAGATATGGCTGCAATTCTGGCAGAGCGGGTTTGGCGTCTTACATACTTGTCCAACGTAGCCGGCTTATCTGTCACCAAACGGCAATCTCAAAAACCCTGGATCGGTTCAAGGTACTGTTCCTTGTATGGTGACTCATGCTAGCGAAATCTGCCCTTGCCAAGACAAGATTCTAATAATTGCAGCTCTCGTTCAGTCGCAAGGTGTTTCATGTCGACAGAAATATCGTCTCCCTGGGGCGTGTGGGTTGGCACCGAACGTACTGGCAACACTGTTTGATTCACTGTGTCGAGGTCAAAATGTCCAAGGTGAAATGATGTGCGCCGATTTCTCTTCGTATGTGCAACGAGATCATGTATGGAGAGACATCTCTGTCCTGTCTGGACGAATCACGGAAATCATCTATGGGAAGCGCCAGACGAAGACTGCTATATCGTCAAGCCGATGAACAGCTCAGATCACATCAAAGTTCAGTCTGATGGGCAATTCTATGCCAGATCATTCGCATGCAATACGAATTTGGAAATCTAACAGCAATTCTCAACATGTTTCCCGCGCTGGAGACAGGCTTGCTAGAAGGACAGTTTTCGTTCGACGCCACTCATCTCATTGTGCAAATTTTTTTCTATCATGCATTGTACCCAATCGCACGGTCGTGATATCCATAAATATATTGATAAGAATGCATTGATGAAACAGAAACATATATACAAGAAGAATCGCACTCTAAGCGGCCAGCGCCTCCTCTATCAGGCGATCGACAAATTCATCGCGTGCCGCGTGCCCCCGCCCACCTCCCCTGCACCTCCTCCGCTGTCGCGGCTTCAAGCCGCGCCAAGACTTCCTCGGCCAACCCAGCCCCCATGACCAGCCCACAAGTGTACCAGCCCGAGTGCCTGATTTGTGGCCTCATGTACTCATCAGATTCCGGCAGGTCTATCATTCGTTGAAAGAGTGCTTTGGGATCCGCTCAAGTCTGTATCAATAAATGCCAGATACTCCGTTGTCCCTTCTGTTTTTCTGTCTGCAGTCTCACAAACCATAGATGAACGATAGCTGTGTCAAACCTCTGGAGTGACCAGGCACGTAGGCTTAAACGTCATCTCGGACCACCGAGTTGCTACAAAGTTGTGTATCTCTTCAATTGGTGGAACAGTTTCAGACAAAGTCGTGCAAAGCCGTGTAGATTCGTGCCAGAGGTGTGCAGAGGCGGCACGTATGTGGTCGGCCCACTTGGATCACATGTATCGTCGTCGACGTAGAATTCGCGGAAATTATCAGCACTTTTGAGCAGGTCCATCGCTGTAGTTTTATAAAATTATCCCCGATTTAGCTGCGTTCTTGACATCGATTTGTTCATCCAAATCGTTTATAACTTTTCTTGGCAGCTAATTTCACATCACCGACTGCGAAGCTCCAAGTGTGAAACGTCGGAGACGTAGATTGTCATGTATGTTGAATGATGCGAAGTGTGTCTCTCGAGTTGAAGACGGCGATCTCGCTTTGGTTTCACGCACTTTCTTGTGTTTAAGCACCTCTTCAACGTTGACTTGTTCCATCGTGTGCCCGAAGTGATGGGCATCACCTTTCTGCGTCACCGCATGTGAAAATCGATGAAGATCTACTACTTGACTAGACCAATCGACCGTCGCGGACCTCTTGTCGAAATTGTAGATACAGCCGGTACAGAATCGTAACTAGTTGTCTCAATTCCTGGACATCGTCCAATCTGTAAGTTTGTTCCGAACGAATGACCGTGACGCGTCGATCGTTGAGCTTGCCAGCGGCACAGTCTCGTAGATACTCTTCGTCAAAGACGACCTTGGCGAAATATGCTCGTCGATCGTGTACTCCGATCGACCAGACAGTGTACGAGACATCCTTCGCCACGCGCTCACTTTTGAGTTTCAAGGCTTCAACTCGAGCGAGCATGATGGCCAGTGACTCGGCAAACTCTTGCGCAAAGATGTTCTCGTAAACCTCGATGGAACTTGAGCCCGAGCGTGATTTACACTTCACATTGAGAAATGGTGTCTCGCCATATTTTGTGTCCCCAAGTAGAACACCACCCTCGGTCCTCACGCGAACCGGCTTGGGCAAGTAGGCAAATTTGATCTCACCAACATATTCCGTAGTGCTTATCATGAATGTTGCATCCCGTAGACAAGACTGTATATGATACAAGAGCTGAAAGAATGCTGATCTTGTTAGACTTTCTCTTTGTCTTTGTTTGTCCGACGGGACCTCGGCCCTGGACGAAGACTCTATTCCCGAGGACTGTAATGACTTCGAGTTAGAAATAACGTATTCGTTCATGGCCGAGATGAGCTTTGCGTCGCGATGACTTTGCATTTTTAAGGTCACCTCTTTCGGACTAGGAGGATTTTCTCCAAATTCCTCGTCGTACCCGTCCTCACAAACGACCTCCAAGAGTCCAAGGATACTTCTGTGAAATCTGTACAAGTCGGTTGAACCACAATACAATAGACCGTTCACTTCCTCCTTTGTCATCTCTCTAGCATTCTTCTGGAATGAAGCGAGAATTGACTGCAATATAGTGTCAGTCGCGAGATCCTGATCGTCCAATTGATCGTCCAGCATCGACTCGATAGGAGCAACTTCATCGTCGACATTCATGTACTCCAATTCGACTCGAGTCCACTTGGCCGCCGACGCAAACAAGAATCTAGGGATCGGTCTCTTTTTGGAATCCGTCGCTAGCATAGTCAATCACAAGTAGTGTGAGGCAGATGTACTTGCGAGAAATGATGGATGAATGTATGTGAGAGAACGAACAGCTTTTTTTTACATATCCTTGTCTTCGATCGGCGATCAATATGAAAGTCTTGATCAGTGATCAAGACCAACCGCACATGACATGCAGTCTGCTGATCGCCAGCTCGCACTTGCTCTTGTATCTATATCTTAGGCTCTCACTCGTTCATATTATCATTATAATAATATTCACTCTTTCTTTCATTAGAAAGCAACTTTGTTTTAATACATTTGCAGCTGATCAAGTCATGGACCTAGAGAAGGCAGTTGCAGACGTGTAGACACAAGTTTGCCAAGAAACACACATGCATATGCGGTATCAACACAAATACGTGTAGATCGAAATTGACTCTAGATGAATTGTTGAACTTCATTTCTCATAGAATAGATTGTCGTTTAATCGTTGGTTGATTTATACATATATCTACAGCCTTTTCTCCTGGCTTGTGGACCTGTTGGTGGCTCAAGTATACACAGAAATCATTTCTGCATTCTTATTCGTCATCGATACTGTTGCTTTGATTCACAACTCTTGTTGTGCCTCAGACCATGCTGACGCGGTCGTCGTTCGAAGCAGAGTGGCAGATTTGCCGAGACACTACGAGGAGTGCAAACAGCGTACAGCCCGCGAAGCTTGACTTCGCCTTTTCTGGTCGTACACCGTTGGATGCGCACTGACCAGTGAAACCGTCATCCTGCTAGCAGACAGGCGCTGATATGGTCTACAGACATTCGTGCGCCGTGCTCGAAGCTAGCAGGGAATGAATAACTCGTTGCGGCTACCACCCAAAAGTCAGTGCATGCTTCGACTCTCTTCGCGTCCACGTGCAAATGTCGGAACCATAAAACAACGGCTGTAGACAGAATCATAGATAATCGTTCCGGCTTCGCAGGCATTGAATAGCAGATATCTTGTAACAACAGAATGGCGTGTACGCTTCCAATTTCCCGAGTTTGTGTAAGTGAGTATCATTCGCAATCATGACGATAGTGATGACAACACGATAGTCGAGTGCCAAGGATTTCCAAAGGCTCCCTATGGCTCCTCAAGAACGTGGTTTGTGCCCGCAGACTTGGCGGTTCGTAATGTCATCGCGACCGAGGCTTCCGGATCGGCATCGCAATCGGGTCGAGAACTGCTGTAGGCAGTACTTTTCGGACTTTTTGTTGCCCAGTGCAGCTACAGGATCAGCAAGTGGTCGAAAGATAGTTGAAGATTGGGTGGACGCCTTACGATGATGCAGCTAAATACGATGTCGACGGAGCACGTCAGCAGTAGTATGTAGGATTGCTGATCGCCGTTCAGTACAACCTGCGAGACAATGTTGGCGGTGCTCAACGTGCACGTTCCGAGTGTCGCCCATGCTGTGCGATATGCCAACCTCAACAGTGCAGTATTGGGGACGGTCAAGTCTTCTGGTCCAGACGCTCGCCTGCGCCAGGTTCTTTTGACGATGGGAAATAAAAACTGTAAGCCCCAGAAGATATTGAAGACGACATCAAAGACGACCACGGGTATAGAAACGCTTCGCGATATGCCGATATAGCACTTGCCATCACTAACTGTGACGAGGCGATCTGGTGATACATTAGAAATGTACTGAGAATCAGTGGGAATAAATGTTTACGTTGTGGAGGAAATGCGAAGATAATGCCAAAGAGTCCGAGCAGTACACAGTTGAGGGCATAGATTCGGTCCCTAGAGCGCGGCATGCCACGCACGACGTGAGCTCGTTCGATGAGATAGAGGTAGACAGGCAACTTTGACATGGCGTAAAAGTAGGCGCAAAAGAAGTAGCTAATCTTGCACGACTCATGCTCCGAAAAGTCCAGACCGACCTCCAACAGGACGGCCATGCTCGTGTAACACCAGCCCGTGATGAAGCACGCCCAGAGGAGATAGGTGGTGACGGAGATGAGCTTCAGTTGCGAGCGGAGCGACAGGTGCGCATGAGCGGCACTATTCAAAGGAGAGCGAGCGACGCGCAATACCAGCATCGAGACCAAGATAGCCTGTAAAAGAATGGCCGCCGCTGCACAACCAAGACTCCGTTCCTTTGGCATGCCTGGTAGATGTGCTCAAGGTGTGGTTGTGTGATTCGCGGTTTCGTCTGAACTTCGCGAACGGTCGCGATAGCTCGCACAAGCGGACCGTTGAAGACATGATGAAGTGCGAAGACACCGATACAGCCCTCGACAAGTGAAGTAGCTGTCGCAACGCTCACTCGAGCATCGAATCACAGCGCGATGTATGGGTGACAGGGATTCCTTAGAAACCTCCGTGCACACCTATGCCCTCACGCACATGCAACCATACGCAGCTCGCCAGCCGCTATCCGTGTTGAGATGCGAACCATTCTGTCGAGCGCATCTGGCGCCTCTCCGTACATCAGGGCAAGAAGCGACCACCTGCCTCTTTGCGACAACTACATCCTGCACCTGCACTCTGCCTAGAATGTCCAAATGCAGGACAACACCGAAAGACGTGGCTGTCAACCCAGAATTTTGCGAAGCAACAAAGCGCTACTGGGGAGGGGGCTGCGTGCCAAGTGCTTTGCGCCAAGAGATTTCTTCGGCTTTGAGGCCTGTGCACGTCCAAACAAGGCCCGTACATGCGTACGCGTTCGCATACAAAATACCTCGAAGGGCTGGACAAGGAGAGGAGAAAAGGTCTTGACGCACTCCCGTGTGCCACCAAAAAGTGAGTTAGAAGCGTTGTGAAATACGCCGACGGACGATCTCTTCCCACTGCGTGACTACGCAGACACGCGGTTCCAGTCTACGGGCGCCAATGTGCGGCATAAGAGTGTATGCAAAGGTCCTCGAGAAGATTCCAGGACGGCGAAAGAATCCTCAAACGCGGACACCACTCGCGAAAGCTTAAGCGGCAAAAGGCCCGATTTTTGACGTCGATGACAGGCGCCCCCTAGCATCTGTCCAGATCGATTCTGCCGACAATGTTCCGGCCTTTTGGCATGTGCTTTCATCTCTGGCCGCTCCATCTCCCTTTTTCTAGCATTACATCCGGTATCTGAAAGAATTGTTGTGACAATCATTTGGCAGTAATCTAGAATGGTTGCAAGATATGGCCAGCCAATCGGAGTCAAGGATTATCCGTTGTATGCGAATGACGAATTGTGCTTTTATGTTTTGCCCATTTGTCAGCTGCATAGCTAGTAGATACTAGTGGACCTCATTGCTTCGTGTTATACACTACATAGTCAGGACTCAGTGACCGCAACAAGCAAAGAACGATGACGGCCTCAACTATCCTTGTGGACATCGTGAGCGACACCATCTGTCCATTCTGTTTCATCGGCAAGAGACGGCTCGAGGCGGCCATTACAAAATTCAAATCGGCATCGAGCAGCAATGCCACGGTCCAGTTCGACATTCGCTGGCACCCATTCTACCTGGGTCCACCAGACTCGCCCGTCATGAGCAAGATGCAGCGGTACCGTGAGAAGTTTGGCGCGGCGCGCATGGAACAGATGATTCCGTACATGAAGGCCCAAGGCGCCAAGGACGGCATCTCATTCTCGTACGATGGACCCATCGGGCCGACGTACCTGAGTCATCGCGTGCTGCAGTACGTCCAGGAGGAAGAGCAGGGCGAGACGGACAGCACCGTCGAGGCGCTCTTTCACGCGTACTTTGAACGATCCGGCAACATCTTCGCCAAGGACTCCTTGTTGGACATCCTGCGTCACGCAGACGTCAAGCTCGATTGGACAAAACTCGAGCACTTTCTCGATGATCCGAGCGGCAGGTCGCAGATTGATGCACAGGTGATGCAGGCCCAGATGAAGCGCATCAATGGCGTGCCGGACTTTACCATCAACAAAGAGTATCACATTAATGGCGCACAAGAAGTCGATGTTTTTGTGAACGTATTTAACCGAATCGTGCAAAAGCAATAAGAAATTTATTCGCTACTCAAAGAAATATCTTCCACTATCTACTCCACTCATTTCTCGTCGCAACAAACTTTACAACGTGATTGCAGCACCGATCCCGCCTTTTGAGATCATCTGGGCACTACTTTTCCATCTCGTGGCCCGCACTGACGCGAGACCTGGCCTCTCGTGCCCTCCTCTGTGCGGTAGGTCTAAACTCGAGCCAGAGGACGGGCAAAATTGCCGCGGCACAGAGGGCACCAAACAAGATACAGGCGCCACCGACGCCGAGATTCGTGAATGCCGCGGTAAAGTAGAATGGCCCGATAAATGCCAATGTCTGACGGAACGCTGTGATGATGATGGAGACGTCCGGCGCGCGGTCGAGGTGCGACTCAATGGCATACGTGATCATGACCGTCGTGATGATTTGTGCCGCGAAAGCAGCAATGCCCGACCCAATCAACGGCTTGACGTTCCAGTGCAGCGCGGGCGTCTGCGCCAAAAGAACTCCATAAATGATGATGCCGATGCACACCAGGATATATGCCGGCCAAGCAGCCACCAATCGCATCTCGGGCACGCGGTATCCGGCAGCTTTCGCCCGTCGATTGATGACTGCGTCCGATAATCGCCCGCCAAATTGCTCGCCCAAGACACTGCCGATGATGAGCGCGATGAACTGGTACCCGATCTGCTGCGGATCAAAGTGAAACTTCATGCCAAACAGCTGCGGCGTCTCGACGGACAGCAGCACCGAGGTGTAGACAAAGACGATGGCATACGACAGCGCGGCAAAGAAGACCTCGGGTTTGAGCAGCATGAGGTACGGTCGGAAAAAGTCGGCGATGCGCAGGGGCGCCGGGTTGATGCGTCTAAACTTGAAGTAGAGCTCGTTCTTGGAGATGGTGCCCCGATGCTCCGTCGCATACTCGTTGCGCATGTAGAGCGTCTCCGGCCCGAAGAAGAGGTACGCGAAAAACATGGCAAGTTGCACGACGGCGAGGATGTAGAAGATCCAGTGCCAGCTCTTGTGCTGCACCACAAAGCCAAAGATGAATGGTGCCGAAGGAGGTCCGAGGGTGACGAGCAGTGTCCAGACACCCATCTTCTTTCCCCTCTCGTGTCGGAAAAACATCTCGGCCACCGTAGCACCACCCAAACCCACCGCGGTGGAGATGAAGGCGGCCTGAATGGCGCGGACGAGCATGAAGGTAAAGTACGTCTCCGTGTACGCGTTCGCCAGCGTCATGGCGGCAGAGACGAGCGAGGAGATGAGGTAGATTGGTCGTCTCCCGAACCGATTCGAGAGCGGCGTCCAAAAGAGCGGCAGGAACCCAATCACCGCAATCTGAATCGACACGGTATAGGAGATATCGGTGAGTGACTTGCCAAATTGTCCTGCCAGCGCTTCAAACGCCGGAATCGTCGAGGCCGCCAAGAAAGTCGACATGAAACCATGAAAGGAGACAATCACGAGCAGCGTATTCTTCCTCCAACTTGGCCAGTTGTCTATTCTTCGTCAGCACATCCTCATCACTTTGATCAGAGATTGAACAACTCACATGGATCGTTTGGGTCGTGGGTCGGGAACGGGACCAAGTCCAGCGTGCCGTGTCGATTCCTGATGTACTCGTCCGCATCAGAATGCGCCGTTCGCCCTCGGTCCTCAATGTAATCCACATGATTGTTTTGCGACTTGTCCATCGACATTTCGTTTTCTTCACCCTCAAGAGTAGTGTATGTCGGTGGGTGCGGAAGTGAAGGCTCTAACTCCCAAGAGGAGGAGAGGCGACGGCAAGGAACCGGGCCTAGGGGACAAAAGGTCTGACTGATAAAACGACCGCCGCGTGTGTAGTCTCGAGTCCTGGGAGAAGGATGCGATTTACCCCAGGAAATGGAGAGAAAAAAGATGGAGAAAGATGGAGAATCTGGGGGGTGCGGTCGCGCTGCTCTTTAAAGAATACGCAAGGACACGAGTCCTGTCAAAAAGTGTCTTTCTGGAGTAACCAAGGTTTCGCACACGAGTAATGCAAGTCGCGGTCAGTCGTGGGGGCTTACACTCACGGCGGGAAAACCCAAGAATCATTAAAAAGCGTCACAATGGCCATGGACAACACAAGGAGGACGAGGGTAATCGAGAGAATGGAGATTCTCTCATTGGATGACCGGCACTTGACGAAGACATCCACTTCTGCGCCCTGTCCACTCCATTGCAGTTGTGGCAGCGACGGAGATAATTTGTCCCCCTCTTATTCGCATAGAACAAGTACTCGTAGTCAGCACTGCGTCTTAGGACGGCAATTGTGCCAGCGCAGCCTCCAACGATGCGCGGGGACCCCGATGCGGCCGGACGTATACATATACATATCGGCCATGCTGAACACACGAAAGACTGCCCCAGCACTGATCGTAACTACACAAAGTACATAAGCTAGAAACCAGCTTCGCCCTGTCCGCACTACCACCATAGTAACAAGTAACGGACAAGGACGCCCGTCTCAAATAGCTACAGTGGTCCATCCACAAACATCTCTGCGCGCGTCTTGGCGACCGGCCGGCAGTTGCAGCTCGCCAATCCTTACCGGGGACGGCAGTGACGGGGCGAGTGTAAGCGAGTTCCCCGCCTGTTTTTACCTCCTGCCCACGCGCTTCACCTCCAGAGCTGGGCATTGTTCCATGAAGCGGAATTTGAAAATAGAGGGACGGGCTTGAGATATTTCCTTCATTTCTCCTGCGCCCCTCGCATTTCCAACCAGCCTTTCGTCGTCCAACGTCCACGCGCCTGCAGTTGTAGGTCATCAAGATTGGAGCAGTGAATTAGGCAGGGGGAAATGGTTGCTCTAGTCTATGAGATATTGAATACTTGGATGACTGGATAGCTCTTTAGTTGCATCTAACATGCATCACTTTTGCTGACTCGAGCTCTTCCGGAAGGGACTGCCAAGGTGTAGTGTCTTGTGCGACTTCAAACTTGCGACATCACTCGCCCGCAGATTGAGCTCGACCACTACAGTCGCACCAGTGTCAAATTGGACAGTTTTGGTGTCTGAGCTGTTTATCGACGGTAATTGAATCGTGGCCGAGGCAAGGAGCTTGTCGCTACTGAACGTGCTGTGCTCCAGCAGCGAGAACTCAAGTGAATCAGATGCATTGATTTGCTGCTCACACTGCGTATCGAACGATGGATTCGTCTGCTTGCCTGACTCTGCCTTGCACAGAGTGTGTCCGGACGAGCTGGTTTTTACCCTCACGATAGTCTTCGTCTGTGAGAATCCACTTCCGCTCAACAATCTCAAGCGTAACGTCCCAAAGTCGCCCCCGGCTCCATTGCCAATCAATCGCTTTCCCTCCGCGACATGCTGCTTTGGCACGTGATCAGACACGGCCGGTGCGTCTGCAGGATTAATGGGTGCGATAACCGTGCTTGTATCTTGTGTATTTGCATCCGTAACGACACTTCCAGGTGGTTGACCGTCTCGCAACAGCACCGAGCCGTCCTGCTGTGTGATAATTTCTGTGCTGTTCTCTTTGCTCGATTTGCCGCGGCCGAAACTGAGTCCACGTCCCACAAACGAACCTGTCTTTTTGACCTGGTGCAAACCTGTCGTGATTCCTTTTACAGGGGCCATCCCGACGCCGGCAGCCATGGTCAGCGCGCGCGTGGAGGAACCTCTTCTGGCTCGAATCACAAAATCTGGCTTGAAGAGTAACTGTAGCGTCACGGTGCCAGATTTGCCAGATCCTCCTTTCGGTCCATCCAATACAACTTCGGTCTGCTGTTGCGTCATCGGGATCAAGTCAGCCAGGGATATCTCCCCGGAACCGAGGAAGTCGTCAGTATCCAGAGCATCCCAGTCAAAGACCTCGATTCTCAGGTCGGTATCCATCCGACTTGAGATTGATTGTTCAAAAGTTTCATTCCACTTTGGATTGAGTGTCTTCTTGATCGTCTCTGTCTTGTAGATGTGTTCTTTTTGATTGGTGATGTAGAATTTTGCATAAGGGTCAGACTTGTTGCCACGATCTGCTGCACAAAGATCGTTGCCAGAGACGACCGTGATTCGCACAGTGCCCATGTTGTTGATGGACTCACGCGGATCAAGTAGCATAGCTACAGGAATGTATCGACATCTGAACGTAATACTAGCAATAGAGCCATCCTTGCATTTCAAGGTCTGAACGATCTTGTCGTCGTAAGAACGACGCAAGACGTTTAGTGTTTCATCTTGTGCCGAAGCTATCACATCATCTTCATCAGCCGGTTCAAGCTCTCTCGTTACTCTGAGAGTGATACGAGAGGCGTCGAGCTCCCTTACAAAACCTTCTCCTTTCTCATTCCACTTCGCATGCTTGGCACGAGCTTTTTGGGTCGTGTATGCAGGATACAGGTAGTCATCGAATAAGATCTGTAGATAAGTGCCAGACTCACTGACTTGACCTTCAAGCAATTCGAATACCAGAAATCCACAATTGTGTTGCATAATGTCATCTTTGCTCAGTCGAATCTTGTTCTTAGTACGATATTCCTTCGAGATGTGTGTAGCGACCGTGTTGTTTGTCAAGGCTGAGATTGTGCGGCTATGCCCATAGGAGTCAACTCTGTCTCCCACCGTAGACTTTGCAGACACAGGAGTCGTCAGTTCCTCATCAGACAGATTGCCTGTGCCAGGGCGATCATCGATTCGGGCATTTGCTTCTTCCTCTTCTTCAGCAGACATCACACTCAAAGCCGGATAGAATGATACATTGTAATGAAGCATACCTTTGGCGTCTTTGCCACTAAAATTCGAAATTCGTGTTTGTTCGTGCTCGTGTACAACATACGCTCCAATATCATTGTGCTGAACAACAGTTGCGAGATCCAAATCGATCTTTCCAAGTGATCGATCTTTTGTGTGACTTTGGTAGTCCATGACTTCAAGGACGACTCGTTCTCGTGGATTCTTGATTGGTATGTAAACAATTTCGTTCCATTCCGGACACTGCTCGTTCTTGATGACGATTGTTCTAGCCATTTGCTGCCCATTGACCAATACTCTCATATATGGATCTGCTTTACCTCCCGTAAGACCGAGCTCGGGATTACGAAGTTCCAAAGCTTTGATAAACTCGATTCGAAGAGCTCCGATTGGAGCGACATATGTCTTGCCAGGTAAAGCACCGTCCATTGCAATCGGTTTCCAAGAAGCTGTCAACTTCACTTTGGAAAATGGATCTTTCGAGTCTCGCAAGACGAAATCGTCAATCTCGTCTTTGGTGTTCTGGAGCAGGTCTGTGAGACGTATTGAATATGCTCCAAGATGAGCATCGGCGCCGAATACATCACTCTTGATTTGGACTCCAAGTATACAGCGTTGTCTATCAGTAACAAGAAGTTCCCTCGAAAAGTCCCACACAGGGTTGTGAGTATGTTTCATTTTCGTTGTGCGTCCAATTTCATGAGAGTCCTTTGTCAGGATTGCATAAGGGCTACAATTCTTCCCTCCGCCAAGATTCTTAGCTTGGTGCACGGTGAATCTTACGATTCCTGATTTGGACACAGGTTCACCTGTGACTACACCATCCTCGGATACTGGTGCTGTCAAGACCGGGAACCAATTGATAGAAAAATTGAGGTCCCCTCTCGTCTTGCCATTCGATAGAAGTGCTTGACTCATATACTCAACTTCAGGCTCATCTTCAAGGTGTTTTAGGTTAAATGTGGTCAGACCGAGCACTTTGTCTTTGCGGACCTCATTGTAGTCGAGGACTTCAAAGCGTAGTGTATCGCTCAATGTGGTCAGAAGGATTGTTTTTGTCTCCTCAAACTTTGGGTTCGTCTGCGACTTGATGATTTGTGTCCTTGACACTTCTCCATTGGCTAGACTGAGGGTAACATATGGGTCAGGAGTGCCGCTGCCAAGGTCCGGATTGCGCAAACCATGACAGCTGTGTATTGTTACCACGGCGACACCGATGGCAGAATCGATAGGGGCGCCTGACAGCATTTGCTGGATATTCAGTGTGAAAACATTTGGTGAATACATCATGGGCGACAGTGTCGCATGTATCTGCTCCAAGATCCAGCCACTCAAACCAGGCACAAATCCAATGTCAAACCCAAGACTCGAACCACCAATTGGTTTCAATACGTAGCCAATATCCGGTTCTTCCAAGAAACTCAAGTCTATGAGTTTTACGTGAGGAAATTCGGTGATCAATTTTATGCGAACTTGAATCAGACCACTAAAAGCAATGTCTTCGACAATAATGGGTATGCTGACAGACGCCACAGACACTCCTGCGCGGACTGCCAACTCGATCTTAGGATTGATCTTGTTCTTGAGCTGGCGAGCGGTAAGGTCTTCCACATCGTTGGGGGTGAATGAAAAGCGCCAGTCCATAAGCACGATATCGTCTTCGCTTTTGGGATACGTTTTGACATGATCTATTCGTGGCGGTTTGGTACCCAAAGTGAAGAACGACAGTCTCATGCTCTCAATGGAAGCTGGAGTAGAAGATGCCAATACCTGGTCTACACTTGCGACTATCGTGGCGGATAGGACAGGCTCATAGATGATCCAAAATTTTGTCAAGAAGCTGTTCATCCATTCGGCTGACTCGAAGTCTGTTTCTAGCCGGGCAACGGCAAGTTGTCGTGCGATGTCGTCCTTCATATTTCTCCGAACCCGACGTATTGACGTGCGATAATAGGTTGCGCAGATGGATCCAACAAGAATTATCCAAGCTAGACTGCCACCAAAACGACCTACGATCCAGCAAGATATAGCGCAGAATGCTATTATGCTAGCGTTATGGTACCAATCCCCATAAGCAGACTGGGGTAGAAAGTTCTCCAACATGGTAGTCCCGATCGTTCCAGCTTCACTAGAAGCGCCGACGCCAGTCTCATTAGGTACACCCATATCCTCTTTCGCCATTCTTGCCAGGTCTTGCCTATTCGAACCACCGGCCATTTCCCCTGATCATGTTAGTGCTGTAAGAAACGCTCAGCCAGTGTCAATTACAGCCAACAATAGCACCGTCTTGCGTTGGAATACTCTGTACTTGCGTCTCATGTTCACGAGAATGGAGGCCTTCGGACTTTGGTGGAGGCATACTCAGGCTTGGTTCTTCATCTAAATCTCCGACAATTTCTTGTCCCCTGTTTCGTTTACCAGTCTTCAGTCCTTCTGGTACCGCCTTGAGTGCCTCTTCTTTCTTCTGTTGAGGTGTCGCATCGCTGCGAAACTCGTAACCATTACTTCTCGCACTTGTCGGCCGCTCCTGAGCCGGCAATTCAGAAAAAGACGACATGCTCAATCACACACCTCTTTCGAGCACGACTGGACCTGGCGCTCAGATGTGTCAAGTATATGATTCAAGACATACGCAAGCTCTTCCTTTGTAGCCTTGTTCAGATTCGGCAGACTGATCCTGGGATGAGCGTCCAGTCAAGCACAGCCTGCAGCAGCTCAGACGAGTCTTGTGTGTCCACAATAGCGACCACAGCTGCGCTTCCCAGGTCCATCTGCAGCGTCTGCAAAGTGGAGAGCACTTGATTGCCCGCGAGATCGCCCAGCCTTCAATCGTCGGAGTCTCCATCGGAGCAAGTGTCTGGTATCGTTTACGTCGTATAAACTGACAAGTAGCTTGCAGTTTCTGTCGGAAATCCTGGAAAGAGCTTGTGAAGCATTCCAGCAAGCTCAACCTCGGAAATCATCAATTTGATGGCAGGAACAAGGTAGATCTGGTATCGTTGATTTTGCAGCAGACGACAAAGTATCTTTACCTGGAGTCTGTCGAATCTTCTTCAGTTTGTTCACGCATGAAAATCCACAAGCTGAGGTGCATGTTTCAGGCATGAGCTGTGAATATTGCTCATGAATCTTCTCCGCATCACGCAAGACATGTCTCCGGCGCAAGTAGGTCGAAACACTATCTGCCGTCTGTAGATCCACTGAGATCTCGGATCAAGAGCTGTCGTCTGCCGGAGTGTTGTTTGTGCTGAGGGGACTTGATATTTTGTGCGAACTTGGTCGTCGTTCTTTCCAATGGCTTCTGTACTCGATTATGCCAATCTTCGATCGCGTACAAAGTCGCGTGTCAGTTATCATCACAAACCATCAGTGGGAAATTATCATTTCGGACAGATACATCCAATGAAGCCGCATCGACTTGCGCTGACGAATAGTCTTGTCATGAGTTATGGTCTACATGAGAAGATGACGGTCTACTCTCCACGCGCTGCTACCAAAGCCGAGCTCGCCATGTTTCATACACCTGAGTATGTCGACTTTCTTAGCAAGGTTACACCGGAAAATGCGACATCCATCGATGAATCCAGCAGAAGAATACATAACATTGCAAGCGATAATGGCAACAATGGCGATTGTCCAACATTTGCCGGTATCTATGATTTCTGTACGACTTACACTGGTTCTAGTTTGAGCGCTGCCAGGACATTGCTCAATGGCTCTTCCGAAATCGCTATCAATTGGTCTGGAGGTCTGCATCATGCACAAAAAAATGAAGCCTCTGGATTCTGTTATGTCAACGATATTGTTATTGCCATTCTGTACTTGCTACGACTTCATGCTCGCGTACTCTATATCGATATTGATATCCATCACGGAGATGGAGTTCAAAATGCCTTTTGGACAACCGATCGTGTCATGACACTTTCCTTCCACAAATTTTCGCCTGCCAATCGAGAATATTTTTTTCCCGGCACAGGATCCTTGAGTGAGACGGGTGAACGCAAAGGCAGCCACTACTCGTTGAACTTTCCGTTACAAGATGGCATCACAGATGACTCATATCTGGAAATCTTCAAGAATGTTACCAATGCTGTGGTCAAGTCGTACAGACCGTCCAGCATAGTACTGCAGTGTGGCGCAGATTCATTGGGATCTGATCGCCTTGGCAGGTTCTCATTATCTATTCAAGGCCATGCTGCGGCAGTCAAGCATATCAAAAATATGAATCTGCCACTCTTGATCCTTGGTGGTGGTGGGTACACCTTGAAGAATGTGGCTCGTTGTTGGACTGCTGAGACTGCCGTCATCTGCGACGAGGAAGTGAGTTCGGAATTGCCAGAGACGCCATATCATGCTTTTTTCGGACCCGATTATTCGCTCTATCCATTGCTCAAGCCTCGCTTCGAGGATCAAAACACAAAGAAATACTTGAATGACGTGCAGAGCAAGATCATGGAGGAGTTGAGATATCTCAATCACGCACCTAATGTAATGATGGACTGGATACCGGACATGTTTGACGATGAGAAGGATAAAGCTCGTCAAGACGCGGTCGAAGAAGCGCTCAAAGATCGACGTACAGGCGGGATCGAAAGTGCAGTCCAGGGCGAAGTTCGTCGTCGAGGTCTGGTATAATCTTGCAGAAACGCAATTACATTCTGGCAATCGATCCAAGCACCGCAATCACTCTGGCAATCACGAGATAGCACTTGCACTGGCTACATGTTGCACTCTCGCAGCAGAATTGGAGTGTTGGATTTCTCAAGTTAGTAAATCTTCATGTTCGGTGTCACAGGCTTTTGGCTGAAAACGACACGCCCAGCAGGCGGTCAGCAAACACTCGATAAGCAGCACAACGACCTCGGCATGCATGCAATAGCTGGGCATGATCGCATGACTTTCGTAAATGATCAATCAATCTCGGTCCAAGAAGGGTCGCACTTGAGGCATCCAATCGCCCCTATACGATGCACAACGCGAGTAAACTTTTATATGTGGCTTTCCGGCGCATAGATTGACGGGCCACGAGCCACAATCAAGGTGTGGTACCTCGTGTAGACGGGCACCGCTTCCAGACCTCGCACTGGCATTGCCACTCTGGCGTCGTGCAGCGGAACAGGCTGTCTGCAACTTCAATTACCTATGTATAGCTACAATGTCGATCGGACAGGCGGGACACATATCAGGTGAAATTGGACGGACTAGAGCGGTCTTGCCAGATTTGTTTAACGGACGAAAATCCATCACAATGGCACATAGGGAATCAGAAAACCCACGGTGGTCAAAAACAGAACACTCTGTTGATGTGGCAGTGTGATTGCGAGGCTCCTTCCAGAAACCATTATCCGCGGCCAAAGCACCATAATGGTAATTGAGCAGCGTTCTCTTGCCGACTATGCCATTGCATGCGGATGCGAGAAACTCGGACAGTGACACTGCCAATATCTATACTCATGTCATCCGTGGAATGCTAACAGTTGAGACAAAACCTTAACATGGACACTGGTGGGGAACCCCGAGGTTTAGTGCGACCCCGCATCTGAGTGGTCAGCTGGCCGGCTGTGGATGGCTTTCCCAGTTTCCCAAGGCTTCCCGGGCTTCTTCTCGATAGTTTCCCGATATGCCCAAGTTGGCTACCTAGCGGGCTTCGTTGACTGCGCACCGTGTCCCTCGAGGATGCGCCTGAAAATGCGATCTGTGCCGAGATAGCGGGGAAAGCCACCTTCTGGCCCAACTGTGGTTACCATGCGCTGGCTCTCTCATTGCAAAGAATATATAGCTACTACTGGGTCGTATATGTATTAAAAATATATTAAGGATAAAATATAATATTTCTTAGCGACCC
>RHGH01000047.1:0-41975 GCA_005281585.1 Taphrina pruni | reverse complement strand
CCTTGCTGTCGAGGAATGCCTGCACAGCGTCCGAAGTGAAGTGAGAGCCGCCGTCGTGATAAATGCCAAGAGGTGTGGTGTACCAGGAGAAATACTCCTTCATTGAGTCGATGACAGTCTGTCCTGTGTTTGCCTTTGTTACGAAGGCGTGAGAGTGTCTGGTGAAGTAATCGATGACATTGAGAATGTGGCGGTTACCGGACGAAGACTCAACCATGTCGATGAAATCAATGCCCAGTAGCATGAAGGGAGCGAACGCGTTCGAGAAGCGCAATCCCTCTTTGGGTAGGCGGGGCCCAAACTCAAAACATCGCAGGCAAGAAGTGCAGTACTCCTTGCAGTCGTCAGCCAAGGTCGGCCACCAGACTTTGGAAGAAAGAGTTTTTATCATCGACTGAGTCATGCCGTGTCCGTGCTCGTCGTGCGCAGAATTCAAGATGGCTGGAATGTCAATCTGGAGAGCGCATCGGATGTTTGTGAGTCTGTTTATGATCCTGGCCAGGATGCCGTTGTGCAGAATGGTGAATTTAAGAGCTTCCAGCTTGAGCCTCCGAAGACCCGCCTTGTCCGCTGACAGCGAGTCCGGCACGATGTTGTCCTCCAAGTGCCTGTAAATGGTTGAGTACCACGGGTCCTTGAGATAGCAGCTACGAGCCACGTTCTCAGACTGGTACTCTGCTCTGACTGAGAACGACCGGCGGCAGATCTCGTTCAGAGCGTCCTCTAGACTTCGATCCCGAGGCGCATTGTCTTTGGCTGTGTACTCAGGAAAGATGGTGCGAGACAGGCCGTCAGCCGCAGTGTTCCGTGCGCCTTCGATGTAGCGGATCTCGACATTGTGCTCCGCTAGGATCAGAGCCCAGCGAGCATAAATGCCGTTGTGTAGATTGATGGCACCTGCAAAGCCGAGGAGGGGTCGGTGGTCGGTGAACACTATTGACGTGACTGACCTGTTGAGGTAGTAAGCGTACTTCGTCAGGGTCCAGATGATCACGCATAACTCTCTTTTGAATGTTCCATAGTTCCGCTCTGCTTTGGTGAATGCAAAACTGTCATACATGAGAATGCTCGTGCCAGAGGAATCAGGTAGTTGTTGTGTGATTACGACACCGCCTGCGTAGCCAGACGCATCTGTGTATATCTGCACTGGTAGGTCGTCGCGAAAACCAGATATGGGTGGCGCTGCGCGAACCAGTCCCTTGATCGCCTCGAACGACTGCTGGGCGAGTTGGGTCCAAACAAAATCCTCCTTCGGGGCACGGTACAACTGCCGTAGAGGGCGGATGGTCTCCTCCTTGTTCTTAAGGTGGTCTGACATGAAGTCGAGAACACCCAAAAACGAGCCTACGTCTTTGTGCGATGTGGGAGTTGGCCAGTTTTCGAATCGAGACATCCTGTCAGGCTTGATCAGAATCTCGCCTGAATGTCTGTGCACGATTCCCAATGCCTCCATTTCGTCCATGAATGCTTGGAATTTGTTGAACGACACCATGAATCTCGACCATTTTATACGCGGCAGATAGCGATCGTTGATGAACGAGAGGTGGTCCGTGAACGTCCTGTGTGCAAAGAAGGAGTCGTCTTGGTACGCGTTGAAGTTGTCACCAAACAGTCCGGGTTCTGAGTGTGGTTCAGGTATGGGACCGTAAGTGCGGTTGATTGCCTCAGCCAAGATTAGGCCAGAGCCACCGCATCCTTGGGGAGCTCGAGTAGGCCAGACCTGTCCGATGCCGGGGCAAAAGAAGGACATGATATGACGTGTCTTGGGGGCAGCGTATAGCGACCAGTAGGCGGACTTTTGATCACCTCGGCCGAGGTACTTGTGATGTGGGTTGGACAGGACACCACGCACAACCTCCAGGCGTTGGAGATGTATTGCTGGCAAGATCTCGTATTTCTTGACGTTGCGATAATCGAAGGTCAAGCGACGAGAGCCGTTGGCCTTGATGACAATTACCGGAGGTGCGTCCCAGCGCGATAGGGGCGTGTCCTTGGGCGCTCTTTGGTAGGCTCCTGTCAGGAGACCATTGTGTACTGTGGTGTAGAAGAACTCGGAGTCTTCACGTGAAAGTTTTCGTCGGTAAGGTGTTGCGTGTGGGACGGCGTCCTCTGACATAACCAGTTCGTATTGTACAAGGTCGCTGACCGACAGGTCGGCATCGTCCTCTGCATGCACATCCTTCCAGTTCCAGAAAGCTCCAAGAGCTAACCGTCGCTCTTCAGGGGTGCTTGCCATAGGTCCAATACGCAGTCCGACACCGGATGCCCACTCTTCCAACTCAGGAAGTGGAGGGAGGTTTTGCTCCACTAGCGGACGGTACTCGGGTCGACGCTTGGTAGGAAATTGCGCGTCATTGCTGTCGTCAATAAGGATGCCGGGGTTGAGGGACGAAGTCCTAGCAGCTCTTTCAGGTGGTTCTAAATGTCGAGAATCCTGCGCCGAACCTAGCAGCGGGATCCTAGAGCTTTTCCCACCTGATGTGTGTCGTAAGAGGTGCTTATTAGAACTTTGCCAGGCTCTGAGACGTCCTCGTCATCATCGTCAACCAATGTGAACTTCTCTCGAGCCAGAGAAGCTTCCGCAATGGGCAAAAGCGACCCGTGAGGGAAACGATTCACGTAGTCCGACGGGGATATGTACTCATGCGTGGTGCCGTCGCAGCCTACCGTTACGGAACGCGAATCGTAACCAGAGGATGCTGTGGACGAGTAGCTCTCAGATGACTCAACCGTGTAATCGTCCGAGTCGTACTCGTCTGAACTCGATGAAGTGTCAGAGTCCTCTACGACGTCGTTGAGGGACGAGTGGTGCAGCCTGAGTAGTGTGTCTGGGTGATACGTAGGACCTTGCAGGATGATCCGTTCGTTGTTGGAGTCTCTGAGCGTGACTTGCATTTTCTCGATGTTCACCGTGCCTCTGAATGTGGCCAGATACGGGATACCCAACAAGAATGAGTAACCTGTTCTGTCCACCTTGCTGGCGTCAAGGACGAAAAACTGGATGATTCCCCTGCAAGAGCCTAGGGAGATGTGTACGTCCACCCATCCAGCCATGTGTACCTTTTCGCCCGAGGATGTCCGCATAAACATGCCCCTATATTTCGTGTTGTCAAGGCTCATGTAACGCAAGTTAAGCGCTTCCAGCGTGGTGCTCATGACTATATTGATCTCCGATCCAGCATCGACAACAGTGTCCTTGAAAGCAAGGGTGCCATTGCGACCATTCATTCGGGCCTCGACCTCAACATAGAATGCTCCTTTGTGCTTTTCGGCTCGGAAGACTTGTCTTCCCTCCTCAGACAGGTGCAAGACGGCGGTGTCTGAGGGTAAGCATTGTTCAGTTCTCAGAGTGCTGGACTCCGACTCGCAATATGGCTGTTGCTGTGCTCTCTTGCCGTTTTCGGACCGCTGGGGTGGTGCTGCCTTGAAGGGCCTAGACATAGCTTCAGGATTGGACCACGCAGGGCGCTGCGAAGTTGTTGGCCGTTGCGTTGTTGCAGCCGTCTCCTTTGGGATGTCTTTAGTCTTCTTGGACTTCTTCAGGTCCTTTGGTGTGGCGGACGCATTGAGCCGAGACAGCTCTTGTCGTTGATTTGGGGAGATAGCCAAGAGCTGGAGCAAGCTGATGTCAACCTTGGTGGATCGAAGAAGTTCTTTGAGTTCGAATTGCTTCTCGCCAACCATGCCTCTGATGGGTGCGAGAGTCTTTTTCTTGCCCATGCGGACCTTGGGAGTGGCTAATTCGCGAATTGGGCTGTGGTCTCGGTCGACAGGACCTTGACGCATGTCGGTGTCGTCGTCCAAGAGATCTTCGATTCGGACACGTTTTGTGGTACTTGCAACCCGAGAATGCCTGCAAGGGTGCTCTTCCTGGTCAGGTGTCGAGTGTCTGGTGCTGTCCTGATCCACAGGTTGTGAGGCGTCCACAAGACAAGATGACTCGTCGAAGCCGATCTGAGCGCATCTGACCGCGACCGAGGGGTTTGCGGACGTCATCCACGAGTATTGAGCTGGTTCATACCCGTACGAGACAGCCAAGACGGATCTGCCTGTCACAGAGTTCGGCAAGAACTCAAGCGTGAAAGGTAGGCCAATGAACATGCGCAAGCAAGTTTGTTCTTCCCTCGTGAGCGGTTGAGGACTCTCGCAGTTAGTTGCTAAGTGGTCTGGATCACCACATTTGCAACACATCTTTGCTTTGCCGTGCGTTCGTATGATATCCTGCACTCGCGATGGCAGGAGGTCGAAGCACTCTTTGGACTCCGCTGGGGGATACCCGTGTCTGTTGTTGCGGTCTCCAGTCGTCCTGTTTGACGTGTTCTTGTTGCTGGTACTGCCACTCTGGAGAAACGGAGTTGAGCTGTTTGTCGTCGTTGTCATGGTAGTCTGCTGTGGCGGGTGACCATATGCAGCTGAACTGAGGTAGAACTCCTCCATGTTCTTAGCTTGCTGATATGCCAAGAGAAGGGTCTTTGGGATGGTGCGAGCTGTGTCCCACGAGACGCGTTTGTCTCTGAGTCCTGCACAGAAAGCTTTCAAGACTCGGTCTCGTAGTAGCATGTGGGGAGGAGACGTGTCCGAGTCTGAAATGCCTAGCGAGACCATCATGCCGGCAGTACGAGAATAGTATGTCTCCAGTGTTTCGTCCACGTTCTGAGACCAGTGTTCAAGAACAGACCATTCGACTTTTGGTGAGATGCGGACTACTGGAAAGCGATCCACAAGTCTCAACGCTAGACGAGCAGCTTGAGCGTCATCAACGTGCTCGTCTCCAGGAGCTGTAGAGAAGATATTCATGACGTCTTCCTGGTCGTATGCCCATGTTCTGGCAGGACCAGTCAAGGACATAGCGACAGCATCAATAAGTGCACGTTTCTCAGAAACACCAGCAGGTAGTTTCGAGTAACGCAAGACCAGCCGAATCTGGGATAGCCAGTCTTTGACGCTGCCTTCCTGATTGGAAAGAGCTGGATCCCCAGAGAACTTTGGGATCTTTTCAAATCCGTTCATGTTGTGGTATGCACACTAGTGAATGTGACTGAATGAGAGTGGTTCTTCAAGAGACTGAGAACGAGCTGCTGAGCAGCGAGAATGAGAAATAACACCAACGACAACTGTTAAACTGGCTTTGCGACTACCTCGTCAGCGAACGACACACTAGAACACTGAACAAACGCACTGCTCCACCAATAAAACGGAGTTGAGAAGTTGGGTTGTATTAGAGCTATCAAAGATGCTGTTTAAAAGGCTATAAAGATGCAAGCGTTGTCATCAGACTGAGAGACTTGTGAGGGAGGAGCCCCCGACAACTCTCAAAATCAAAGCTTGCAACCCTCTCTAGGCTGGTCAGCCATTGTTGTGGAGCAGCTGAACGAATTTGACGCGCTCGAGACACGGTTTGGCGTCTGCTGGGTCGCATTATACGGATTGAAACACGCATATTATTCCATTGACAAACTCGTCATCACCTTGTCTTGCACAGACCTTGCAAGGTGTGCTGCAGCAATATTCAGTGGTAGCCTGCTCGTATGAGCGAGATGTGAGCATAACGTTGCTTCAGCCGTCCGAGAATTTGCTTCAGCTGTTCTCTCCTTGCTCAAATCTTGGTGTATAGGCTTGACTAGCTGGAGCTGATGCGTCTTTCCAATCCTCGATACATATACACAGCGCGCATACAAGCATGGTCACCTCTACTTAGGACTCATTACAATATTACGATATGAGTTTTCGATCAATCTGAACCACAACCAGCTGCTATACTCATCTAACGCTTCCACATGTCGAGCTTAGAGAGCTATTCATCAAAGCTGTCACATGGCGACACAGCAGCTCTACTCGATCGTCTGGACAGCGTCTAGCTAGAGCTCGCTGATGACACTGGGTGTGATCCGTTCGGAGACCATCAAAGCCTGAAGCTGAACGGCCTCAGTGAACAGAGCAGCTGGATCACCGCAGCAGCAGCAGCAGCTGATCAGAACGGAAAAGTTGATCAATTGCACACTGCGCCACTGAGACAACCGGTGGCTGCGGCCCCACAAGACGCCCAATCAATCTCAGGGCTGCCGGCAGGGAAATGAGGGTTTGCTTGCTTGCTTGCTCGCCTGCTCTCTGTCTCTGTGGTCTCCGTGGCTACTGTCTCCTGACAGACTGGGTCGCTGGTCGTGAGGTCACACTTCCAGACTGTCTATGACAGGACAAGTGTCCGTATCGCGGCCTGGCGTACTGCGCTCAGCTGTGAGCTTGAATAGGGCTCTATCCTGCCATATCTACTCATGGCGCTTGCCTTGCAAAACAAATCATTTCACCTGTTAGGGAGATTTCAGACAGGAAACCATGCTCAAGTCACGAAGCAGATCGAGTCACAAGGTGGTATGGTCAGCAAAGATCTGGCGACAGTTCAATATATAGTCGTTGATAAAGTGCCCACCAGCAAGAAATCTCTAGTGGACGACTTTGAGAGGCAAGGTGGACTGGTGGTCACCACTCAGTGGGTATTTCATCCATGTACCGCAAAAATCAAAGATGAAGACAGAGATGATCAGGTCTCCCCACATGTGTCTAGTGTGCACTGCGCAACGGATGACAATGTCTCAGGAGATGGTTCTTGCACAAGGAAACGCCGCTGCTCGGTTGATGAGGAAACGGCTGCCAACACATCTAGTCCGGTGGATCTCGGAACCAGCAAGGGCACGAGCAAAGCAAGTAAACGAGTCAAACCCGATACTGATACGTCATATATCTCGACAACGACTATGAGTCTTGTACAAGACTCAGTGAGCTCGCCGTTGTACAGCAATGACCAATGTCAACTTAGCGAGCTCGTTGTTCCCTTGGACAATTGCTATTGTGCCGCTAGAACAGACAAGGTCTTGGTTGACGACGTGATATGGGATGCTACGCTTAGTCTGACGGATATATTAAAGAACAACAACAAGTTCTACATCATTCAAGTGACGTCTTCCAACCATGGTTTTTATTGCTATACTCGCTGGGGCAGAGTCGGCACGAATGGCGCACAGAAACTTGAATTCTGTCCCTCCGCGGAACAAGCCAAGAGTCTATTCCAGAAAAAGTTTCGAGATAAGACGAAGCGTCATTTCCACGATGTAAGTTGTCGCAATGTCCGAGTAATGTTGGCAATGCTGATCGAAGACAGCGGTCAGAACCAGACAGAAAGAAAGGTGCCTATATGTGGATACAAAAGGAGTACTCCATGCAGATACAAAAGTCGCTTGAAACGCCAAAATCCAAGCAAAATGCTAAAGTCATAGCATGTAGCCTAGACTTGCGAGTACAAAAGCTCGTCAATCTGATTCTGGACGAGAACATCATGAAGAAGCAAGTTATATCAATGGGCCTGGACATGGACAAGCTACCACTTGGCAAATTGACAAAAGCACAGATTGAACGAGGTTATCTTGCACTCTCACACATTTTGCGAGCAATTGAAAATGACGAAGACCTGGCAATTTTGACAGATCTATCAAGTACATTCTATACATTGATCCCACATAGAACTTATGGTCGAGATCGCGCTGCGGTGATCTCGACGTCCGAGGCTGTCAAGGCTAAGCTCAGTCTACTGCAATCCTTAGAGGATCTTCGGTTGGGCACGAACTTGTTGACTGAGGCAGAAGAGGATTCGCATAATGACCGCGAGTTACGTCACCAACTCGACATCAACTATCAGAAGTTGCAATGCAACATTGTACCTCTGGAAGAGACTTGTCTCGAGCGCCGTTTGATTGATCGTTATGTGCAGGAGACACACAATGACTCCCATGGCAGATTGTTCCGGATCAAAATCGATGAAGTTTTCACTCTTGACTCAGATCGTGATGCCAGATTTTTTCCTTTCCAAGATGACAAGAACCGGCAACTCTTATGGCATTCCTCTAGGTTGGGTAACTTTTCTGGCATCATCTCACAAGGTCTGCGCATTGCGCCTCGGGAAGCACCAACTAGTGGATACAGACTTGGCAAGGGCATCTATTTTACGGACTCTTTGAGAAAGTCCAGCGCTTACTGCTGGGCGAACGATTACCCGTCCACACAGTGTCTACTGCTTTGTGAGGTCGCACTAGGGAAGCAACAGCTGCGGTATGAAGATGATGTCACGGCACATCAACTCAGCGAGGGTCATAGCTCCACCTTGGCCGTCGGCAGGAAACAGAACGACCCAAGCACATTTTGCGAAATTCTGCCGGGCGTGACAATGCCCAGTGGCAGGCAAATTGAGCCGGAGCTACAGCAGTATACCTTTTTCGAGAACAACGAATTTGTCGTCTACGATCCAGCCCGCGTCCGGCCAAGATACCTACTGCTCACCACGTTCGAGAGGGTCTAACACCACACAACCCACACACTAAGCACAGTAGCGAACGACTATTTAGCGATAGCACAGGCAAATCACGTAGCAGAGTTTCAGCACCACACCAGCACTTTTAGCACATGCCCTGGCAATTTCAGACACTAGCTATATATATAAAGAATTATTTGTGTACCAGTGCTTGTATAGTCCTTGTGCAGATCAAACAGAGCGATTCATTAACTTACGTCCAAGCACGATCAGCCTCCACAACCTATCCGGCTCCACATGAGTCAATGGCTTGCCAAGATTGCTTTGGGAATTTCGCTTTCATCCTGAGGATATATGAAATGACTGTTTCAGCTTCTGCTCATACAAACGTCCGGGAATCAACGCCGATAAAAGAGCGCGCCGTTTTCCATGGAAATTGCGATTTACCAGTACAGGGCGGATGGATTCTGGGCATCCTACGACGATCCGACGTCGCAACAGATCGAAGAGGCGCGGAATCGCAAGCAAGAGTGCGTCACTTTGAGTGAGGGACAGTATCAGCTAGGTCTCGACATGGAAAACATGTATGAGGTCCTGCTGGACTTGAATCTGCAACGGAACGTCTATTCGGGGACTTGTCGGTCGATTCGGCGTCTGGTAGCGCAGGTGACTGGGTTCGATCCAGACCCTGACTACGAGACCACTAAGCGGGACGAGTTTGCGGACTTGTTGGTGCCGTTGCGCGAGGACGACGACGAGGAGATCAGGGCGGCGGCGACGGAATGTAACGTCTGTCTGTCGCCATTCACAGAGTCCATGGACGGTGGCGGACCCGCGATACGATTGCCCAAGTGCGCGGGACACTTTTTCCATGCAGAGTGCATCACGGAATGGTTGCGCGAGAAGCACCAGTGTCCGTACTGTAAAGCGTTTTACGGCGTGCAGACGGGGAATTGTCCCGAGGGCGAAATGTCGATACAGTTTTCACGGAAAAAGGTGCCGGGTCCAGAGGGCAAGGCGAGCTCGGGCACCTGGATCATCGGTTGGGACATTGACAGTGGGATCCAGGAGGACTGTCATCAGAATCCAGGAGTCCCGTTCTGTGGTACTTCGCGCGTGGGGTACCTGCCCGACACGCCGGCATACAGAAAAGTGCTGCGCATGTTTCAGATTGCGTGGAAGCGACGACTCATGTTCACCATCGGGACTTCATTGACCACGGGACACAGCAACGTCATTACCTGGAACGGCATTCATGTACGCACAGAGTGGGTCAATCGTATCGGGTTCGGGTGGCCGGCGCCAGAGTACTTGGAGTCTGTGACGGAGGAATTACGTGCCAAGGGCATCACGGAAGATCAGATTGGAGACGAGTGTTGAGGCGGTTTTTTGCGATTTGTTATAGACTGCTGGGCGATTGCGAGTGAAGGCGGCTTCGTCTGCCATCATCTTTATTTGTTTTGACGTGCCTGCTTCCGATCTTGTCCTTGGATTAGTTCACGATAGTTGGACTCTCGAAACCAAGGTACATTTACAAATTCATCATCTTCGGCAATTGCCATTTTTACAGATGGACAAAAAAATGTCGCCTAAAATGACTCAAAATCCTCCGCCACAATTTCTAGCACTTTAACCTGTAATCCCCGCCTTTTCCGTCTCATCCTGCAGCAGCTGACTACCATGGATGAAATTCACGGCTCTTGCTCGTGACTCGATTGAAAACTCTAATCACACACACACACACACACACACGACATTTCAGCTCTTTCAAAATATTGCGACTGCACTGTCAAACTGCATACTGCTCGTGACTCGGAGAGCGGCAAATGATTGCGCGTGCTAGAAATGTCGAACGAGTCAGTGCGCGCTGATCACGATGTCTCGCTGGCGGACCAGTACCCAAAGAGAGTCGAAAAGGCACTCGATGTCGCGCTCGACCCGTCCGCGGAATCAGGAAGCGATTTGAATGGTGTTTCACACAACGGGGATGGGAATCGACATAGAGCGATCGGGCGTCGCGTCAAGGCGGCACTCTTGCTCGTCTGGTCGCAGTGGTTCACCATCATGTGCGGCGTGGTGATTGTGGTCGCGTACTTGGTGCCGGACGTGGCCAAGAGGGGAGGGTACCTGGCGACGCAGTACACTTTTTCCTACGGCGCATTGGCACTCATCTTCCTGATTGCGGGCCTCACGATCCAGACTCGGGTGTTGTGGACGAGTCTGGGGCAGTGGCGGATGCATGTCGTCACGCAAGGGATGTGTTTCATCGTCACACCACTCATTGGTCTCGCGATTGTGGAGATTGTGATTGCCAGTGGTAATCATGGTATTCCGGACTTGATTCTGGCCGGTATCGTGATTGCGGTGTGCACGCCGACCACGGTCGCCAGTAATGTCACTTTTACACGATTGTGTGGAGGTGACGAGGCGGGCGCTCTGATCGAGGTGACGATTGGCAACTTACTCGGCATCTTTGTGTCTGCTGCTCTGGTGCAGCTGTTTGTCAGACCGTCGCTCGGTCTCGGTGTCGGCGCGCCAACTCGTGGTGTCGGGGCAATCTACGAGGAACTCATCAAGCATTTTGGCTTGGCGCTCTATCTCCCGCTCTTTGTTGGTCAAGTCGTTCGCAACATATGGACGGAGCAGGTCATGAAGATCTCGAGGCTGCTCTATCTCCCGAAGTGGAGTGCCATCTGTCTGTTGGTCATGATATGGCAGACATTCTCCGATGCTTTCGGGTCCGGAGCATTCAAAGTCATACCTACTCGTGCAATCATCATGCTCGTCTTCCTCAACATTGGTCTTTATCCGTTCTTCACCCTCTTGTGCTTCTATCTCGCTCGTCCTCCGAGCTGCATCACCAAGTACAGATACCTCACCGACGGCCAGACCATCGCAGTCTGCTTCTGTGGTCCACAAAAGTCAATCGCGGTCGGATTGGTGTTGATCTATATACAATACTCAAACTTTACCGTCTCGGAGCAGGCAGTCATTGCGATACCGTTGGCACTCTATCAAGGCACTCAGACCATTCTGTCGCAGGGGTTCGTCATCTTCTTCAAGCGCTGGAATGCCAAACAAATGAGGCTCGAGAGTTCCGCTACCTCGCAGAATCAGAGTAGCGAAAGAGAATCAGTGTAGTCACCAGAGTTCTATGCGATAGCATATATGTATAGCATTGTATTCACATGTAAAGTAGTTTGTATGGTTTGTTGTGACATGTAGCATATGAAATGTGTTCTACAGTGTAGAGTCCAGTATTCGTATATGCTCGTTTAGACCTACTCAGGAAATTAACTCGCGCTGTTACAGTTTAGTGGCCAAAGCTTCGAGAAAGCCCCTTTCTTGAATCACAGGCTGTACGTGTCCTGCCTGCCGCTATAACAATTGGCCCTGTCGTGTACAAGTACTTGTTCTGTAGTTGAGTAAAGTCATCGCTGATCGACAGATATCATGTCGTCGCACGTCCATGGCCCAAATTGTGCTCATGGCGCTGAGGGTGCGCCAGTCGCGCTCACGCCGGAGCAGCAACAACAGCTTGCACAACAACAATTACAAATGGCAGATTTGCGGACTGAGCCATACAAGAAGATTGCTCTAGAGCTTGCCCAATTCTTGCGACACAATGCCACGCTGAAAAATAAATCAGGAGCACTGGATGGTAAACGAGTCGAGTACTTCAAGGGTAAGCGCCAATCTATAATCTCAGCAAGGAGCACAAAGACTGATGTATACAGGAAAAGCATGTTTGAAAGCATTGCAGTCTGATGCCTACAAAAAGTTGTCTGACAAGAATCCGACATTGCCGAAAATCACGAATATCCAGGAAGCTGGCGAAGCCATGCGTCTGTTGCCGATACATGTGTTGGCACTTCGAGTCGATCTCCTGGAGAAGGAACGACCCAAGAAGGGTTCTACAGCGAAACCTTCACGAAAGTTGCAAATCAATCGTCAGCAGGAAATCAATCCGGATCACACCTATGTCTGGTTTTACGAATACATACCGCTTACCACGAAGCTTGCTGGGTTCGGTCTGTTGGCGCTCGTTCTCAGTGGTGTCATGTATCCACTGTGGCCGCCGACCATGCGTATCGGTGTCTACTATCTCTCTTGGCTGGCCCTCGGCTTCGTTGGTCTCCTCATGATCATCGCTGTCATCCGATTAATCTTGTATCTCATCACGATGTTCACCACACCTCCGGGGATTTGGCTGTACCCGAATTTGTTCGAGGATGTCGGCTTCTTTGATTCGTTCAGACCACTATGGGGCTGGCACGAATCGACCGAAGACAAAAAGGCAGCCAAGCTCGCGAAGAGGGAAGCGAGGCTCGGAAAGAAGAACAATGCGAACGCCGCTTCGGGGTCAGGAACGGATGTCGGAGAAAGTACTGCCGTCTCTGACTCGGCGACAACTCAGGTCAAGGCACGATCGGCGTACATAGAAGAGGCTGAGGATGATGAATGAGCAGGTGGAAGAATAACTCGTGCTTAAGTGGTCACGGCAGACTCATCCATAACTTTTGCATAATGTATAGCTATAGCATGAGCTTGCATTCTTCTTGCTAGAACGGATTACAATGTGTCGATTCATGCTTTAACTCCCCCGGTCAGGATTATCTGCTCATTTGTACCATGACTACGGTACGTGTACGTCTATAAATTCGACCTGAATTCGAAATTTGGAATCGATCGTTACAGCTCTCACGTGCTCCGATTGATTTGTTCACTCGAAGCTCACACACATTTACCCCATATCTTGACGGCACTTGATATCACAATCTCTCTTCGTGAATGCACTCTGGCCACTGAAGGACTGGGCTGAGCTGGGCATTGACTGGACTGATAATCTCTGATGGTACAAGTCACGATCGATAGCACGACGACGACGACTACCGCTACCACTACTACTACCACTACTACGGTCTAGCGATGGCGATGGACTTTTCTCATGTGGTGGTGGGAGGGGGCGCCATTGGTCTAGCGATCGCAGCACGTCTGGCGGCGCCTACGGGTTCACAAGTCGCGCGCAACGTCTTGCTCTTGGACCGCAACCGGACGCTGGGATCGGAGACGAGTTCGCGCAACAGTGAAGTGATTCACGCGGGCCTGTATTACCCACCAGACAGCCTGAAGACGCACCTCTGTCTGCGGGGGAAGGAGATGCTGTATGCGTTGTTTGAGAGGCGGGGGATCGCGTACTCGCGGTGCGGCAAGTGGATCGTCGCGCAGAACGGGGAGCAGGAAGCGTACTTGGGCACATTGAAGGATAAGGCGGTTTCCCTGGGTGTGCCTACGCGCTTCGTGTCGAGTGCGGAAGCGAAGCGGGTGGAGCCGCACATCAGGGTCGATGCGTGCGCGCTGGAGTCGACGACCACGGGGATCATGGACTCGCACGGACTCATGACGTACTTGAGAGGTCAATTCGAGAGTGATGGCGGGGACGTATCGGCCTCGACGACGGTGGCGGGCATGGAGAAGATTGCTGGTGGGTACAGGATCACCACGCGAACGGAGGGCGGCGAGGAGTTTCAGGTGACGACGGAGAGTGTCGTCAATTCAGCCGGTCTGAGTGCGGTCCCGGTCGCAAACATGATTTTGCCAGAGGAGGAAAAGGTCAAGGGGTACTATGCCAAGGGTCAATACTATGCGTACTCGGGGCGTCCGGCGCCGAGTCGCTTGGTGTACCCGTGTCCCGAGAAAGACTTGGCCGGTCTGGGCACGCATCTGACTTTCGATCTGGCCGGACAATTAAGGTTCGGGCCTGATGTGGAGTGGATCGATGACCCGACGGACTATGCTACCTCGTCAGCGCGCATCGAGGATGTTTATCGTGCGGTCAAGCAATTCTATCCTTCGCTCGACAGGTCAAAGTTGACCGTTGATTATTGTGGCATCCGACCAAAGATGACTCCCGCAGGTGCCTCTGCCAGCGACTTCATGATTCGCGAAGAGAGTGTTCGAGGTCTGCCCGGGTTCGTGAATCTCCTTGGCATGGAGAGTCCAGGCTTGACTAGCTGTCTGGCCATTGCCGAACATGTTGATGACCTGCTCAAGTAGTGCTTGGGTTTAATGCTACAGGTTCTGATATTCATGGTCATATCACCTGCCGAATCCCTTGCGTAAATTGTTTGGCAATTTCTTGTCTTTGACATAGAGAAGCTGACTCTGCACTGCCTTCTTTGTCTTTTTGTGGCCCTTTCTCCTGGCCGATTCTTCGTCCTCATCTTCAGATCCTGTGGGGCTTGTGTCCAAGTTTCTTTTCGCCTTTTTAGAAAGTGCATCCTCCCTTCTTTGCTCATCGAGTCTCTTTCCCTTTTGCACGAGTCTGCGCTTGATCTTCATCTCTTCAATAGTCAAGTCGGCACTGTCGTCCTTTTCCCCGGTCGATCCAAGTCCTGCTCGAGGCGCACGACGTTTGGCAAGGACATTGTTCGTGCCCTTTTGAGCGTTGGCTGCCTCAATTGCTTTCTCCTCGTCAGTCAATGGAGGCAGCCAGCTAGCGACAATATTCCGAGCCAAACTGATGCTCACTCCAATTTGCGCATGAATTTCTTCGTTCTTGAGCAAGGTTTTCGTGTTTGTCATAGTTATGCACCTTCTGGCTGCAAGCAGCTAACTAGAAGTCCGATGCTCAGGAAGAGTGTCCCATCATGACCGTCATTGCAGGACTAACCATCCACGACGATGCATCGATAGGTCATATATAGCATCGAGTAAGGTGCATCAATTGCAAAGACCGTTCAATAATCATTGTCCCGCAGATTGGAGCTCGTATGGAGAATACGATCGGCCATAGAACAACTCCACGTACTCCATCCTCATTCGAATTCATTGACAACAAAAGGTAGCAGGAGCCTTGAGCAAGCTGGAGGCCTTAGTCAAGGTGTACCATTGAAGTGATAATGGAGGACATTATTTCATCGCGTCTGCAATGGCTGTCTGAGGAAGATCCATAGCAATGTTCAAGAAGTTTGCCGACGGGTTCCAGTCCACACTGGCCCAGGCTGGGGAACAAGCCAAGGCTAGGAATGGCCTGGGAGGCACAGCATCGCCAAGACAATCGACCTCGATAGAACGACCCAGTACCACGAACCCACCAGTGCATGTACCATATGAGGAGGGCAACCTGGAGAGCGACAACGAGGAAGAGCAACCACAAGAACCTCAACCTCCAGTCAACAATAGTGAGACCCAGAAGCCTACTGCAGTTCCAGAGCAATCTCCCGATTTGCAGAAGCGCCTCAGCAAATTGGCGAAATACGAAAAGAAGTATCCGGAACTTCTCAAGGCGTACCGCGCCTTACAGGTACAAGATCTCAATGTCAAGGCATTTGAAAAGGTGCTTGGGGAGATCACACCTGCGAACTCGATTTTAGACGTCGAGGCTTTCCAACAATGGACAAACAATTTTACACTGAGGGCAAACATGTCTACAGAAGAGATGAGACGTGTCAGCAAGGAACTGAATGACTTGCAGATTGATGTCAACGCCAAGACTATGACCCACAATGAAGAAACCGCGAAGCTACAGAATAGAATTAATGAACTTGAACAGATCGAGACAGGAAGAAGTGTCGAGCTTGACACAAGTACGAAAAAGCTCCAGACTGACCTTGACTCGCAAGCGTTCACGGCCACACAAGCTGAGCAATTTCAAATAGTCGAAGGCCAACGCGATAGGCTGCAAGAAGCCCTTGACCGTATGCAGGCAGAGTACTCGGCACTCGACGCGGAGGTTGCGAAAGAACGCCAAGTGCGACTGGACACTGAAGACAAACTGAGAGCTGCCGAAGCAAGAACGACTCATCTTCTCGGAGCGGCGGATGCTGAGTACACCGAGATTGAACAGAGCCGAGACAAGCTGAGGAAGGAACTCACGGAATTGAAGATCAGTCATGCTCAGGAAGCGAGCCGCCAATCTCAAACATACAAGGAAAGTGTAATCTTGCCAGACGAGAGGGAAGAGCAAACAAGTATGGGCACAGAGGCAGATGTGGCTCTGACAAAAGGACAAAAGAAGCGCAAGAATAAGAAGAAGAATGCGACCAAGCCGGAAGTCCTTGAGCAGGTTACGAAAGAGTCAGAAATGTTAGGCACTCCACACGACCATACTGTGAACACAGATTCATTGCAGCAGGAGGATCATGTGGAGGAACGAAATCGTCTGCGACTGGAGCTAGAGACGATGAAAGCGCAAATGGAATCGATCGATGACGATAGAAAGTCGTTCGAGCGCAAAATCAAGCAATTAAAAGAACACTCAGAATCGATCAACGATATGAGAGACATGGTGAAGGACGTAGGTGATGAGCTGGTGGACGCAAAGGATCGAATCAAGTCCTTGAGCAGAAAAGGGCAGGACCTACAAACAATTATTGACGAGACCAAGCTAGCACTCAGCAAGTCAGAAGCACGCAATACAAGCTTGTCTGTCCAGCTTGCGGATGCACTTTCAATCAACCAAGATGCCGAGCTTAGCAGTGTTACACAAGCAGCACGCGCCGAGCTAGAGTCTCGTCTGTCGTCCTCAGAGGAGCGCCTTAGAATCGTTTCTCAGGATCTTGAGATAGCAGCAAAACTGTCTGCAGAGAGATTCAAGGAGCTGTCAACCACCAAGGAGAGTCTGAAGCAAATGACGACTGAGCTGAATGAGCTCAAACGACAAACGACAAAGTCTGGTGGCGAGAAGTCCGCATTGGAAGCCAGTCTTAAGTCCGCGGAGGTCAAGGTCAAAGCTCTCGAACGGGCCGAAAGAGACAGAAGGGACGAATTGGAGAAGAGTCAGAAAAACTTGACTTCGCGAGAGAAGGAGCTCAAGGTCATTCAGGCTGCCTTCAAGGAAGAAGAGGTCAGACGCAAATCGGAAGAAAGTCGTGCAGCCGGGCTCAAATCAGAGGTCGTCAAATTGACTACACTCAGAGACTCTATCATATCATCACGCAATGAATTGACTACCCAGCTCTCGAGTATGCGAGCTGATTTGGATGCTGCAAATACGAAGATCACATCACTGCAGCAATTAAGAAACCAATTGACACAGGAGAGGGATGCGGCGCAGGAAGACTTGCAATTGGGCAGAGCTAAGTTCGAATCAAGCTTCTCATTGATGGAGTCACAACGCGAACAGACGATAGATATGCAACATCGATTGCGTGAAACAACAGATAGGCACGAAGCCATGGAGGAGGAGTTATCCGAAGCTCAGAGGCAGTTGACAGAACGGGCTCGGGAGGCTGAGACACTGCGTCGGCTTCTTTCCGAGATTGAGTCAGGCCAAGAGTCTAGGCTGCGTGAGATGCGAGATCGCATGGAAGTTGCCTTGGCAGACCGCGATAAAGCAGAGGACGAAGCGGCATTCACAGGCAAGAAGCGAGCACGAGAGGTCGAAGAATTGAAGGAAAAATTGCTGGACATTGAGCGTGCTCAGCGGAAATTGGTCGGTGAAAAGCAAGACTTGGTTACCGAAGTGGAGACTTTGACCAAGTCGATACAGCTTCTCAAGACACAATCCGATGCCAAGGATCAGGATGCGATGGCTCTAAGGGAGACCATGAGTGGGTTGTCTCATTCGATAAGGGAGGCAGAGTCCCAGATCTCGGCACTCGAGGAGGAACGCAACACTCTGAGACAGGGCATGAAAGAATCGGCAATCAAGCTCGACCGCATGACATCGGAAGCCAATGCCAAGGATGACCTGTTGAGCAAGCTGCGCAATGAGAGGGCACACATGCTCGACCGTCAAGACTCGTCGTCGTACCAGTCGCCCACACAAGCAAGCCGGTTCTCGCACGCTCGAAACGACTCGGCCTCCTCCATCCCCGGTTCTCCGGCCTTTTTGCGCTCGCCAAGCCTCCAATCAGTCTCACTCTCAGACACCACCACCACCAACAAGCCAACAAGGGAAAAGGCCGAAGTGGACCGCGAGTACATCAAGAATGTCCTCTTTCAGTTCCTCGAGCACAAGGACAAGCGCAAGTACCTGATGCCGGCCATCAGCAAGTTGCTGCTCCTGAGCAAACAACAAGAGGGCGTCTTTGTCAATGCACTAAAGTAGAATATTACTGATGGAGCCACAAAGACAAAGTAGTCTCGTGATCCGGCTCGAGTTGCACTTGCAAGGATTGAATATTGAGCACGACTGTCATGAATCCTCGGTGTGTCCGTGTCATTTTGCATGTGACAGTTGTTCCTGGGCGTTGAGCTTCATGATAGTCATCCAGGCGCGAGACACAAGAAGAGATACAGCAGGAGTCTTCCAGCACTTTGGCGCACAGAAGGCATTCATCTATTGGCTCACCGGGCCGCGGTCTTTCCAGCAGCCAGTTGGGCACTACAACTACCGTAAAAATGGGGACAAATTCCCTGCCGTTTCCAGTCCTTTCGGGGGAGCCAGCCAGCCACTCCCTCCTGCCACAAGTGCTGGCTCGCTCAAAGGATAGGGTTAAGTGCCAGCCCTTATTTTCTAGCACTTCGGAATTTTCCCAGATCCGGCGTCGGTAGACAACCTTTTGGAAAAGTCAGCCAGCCACGACCAGCAGCAGCAGCAGCCACAGCCCGCAAGCCAAGATCACGTGCAGTTCTATCCCTTGCTTTCCCTCAAGCTTGTTGAGCGATTTGTAATTGTGGCAAACGTTTACCCGGAGCGCGAGTTCACTAAACATCATTCTTTCGTGTGCATCAAAGTTAGCAAAAAGGAGAGGGATAGATGCAAGTTGTGGTAGCAGGAAAGAGAATACTAATCGATATTTATTGGGGCAATTATGCCTTTGCGTCCGGGGGACTGTCCCGTAAAAATTGAAGCATAGATAGGCCAAAGACGCTGACGCTAAGATTCCCACACCATCGTTGAGTCATTAAAATCGTGAGTTTGATCCATCAGGATCTACCCTCTTCTTCATCCCCATCGCCATTCCTAAAGTCCTTCAGAGTCCATGAGCAATGGCATTAGACGAGAAAGATGCAGCAGTCGCCGTCGGGCGTGCAGACGTGCGAGTCGCTCACGCGGCGTGAAAGATCGCTGGGCCACTTGATCACGCTGCCATTGCGAATGGATGGTCGGCGAGCATCGGGGTCAATCACTACCTCTTCTTCGTGCGCCGTACATGCCTGCTCCTTCCCACCATCTGTCGTCGTGGGTGAGGCCACGTCCGTGACTTCGACAACCTTGTCGAAAAGCTTTATTTCAGCAGAAGTCCCTTGCGTGATGATGTCCTTCTTCTCGTCCTCTTCATTGCCCAGCTCGGAGTCGCTGGGAATAGTATCATCGGAATTATGTCGTTGTGTGACTTGTACCTGAATCTCCTCGATATCACCCGAGTACCCAGTTTCCTCTCGCTGACGGGATTCCGTGGTGGCGCGTTGCAGGCGAAGAATGTTGCGGAAGGCAGGGTCGATGAAGATTGCGCACAGGGAAAGTGCCAATCCCATGGACCCGAGACCGACATAGTTGAGCAGGTAGCTTGTGTATTGCGCTGCTCGGGTCTTGTACCAAATCGGCAAATCTCCTCCAATGATGAAGAGACAGAGGATCGACAAGAGTGCTGGCGGAAAAGAGACACGAAGGATCAGGGCCTTTGATTTCGAGAGGTCAAGTTCAACCTTTTTCTGCAGCGTGCCGAGATGGTACCAGACACACGCCAGACCAATAAAGTCCAGGAACAGTATGCCAAATAGAGGTCCATACAGCAAGATGGCGAGAACTTTGTAACTCGCGTATTTCGACGTGTCTCTTGCATGTGGGATGATCCAACATGTATTTTGCTCGGCAATGTATGCGTATCGTCCATCGAGCAGTCCGGCAGTTCCAAGTGCCAGGGATCCGAGTGTAATGAGAGCCATACTGATTCTGACCAACAACGATGACAGCCTCAAGTTTCTGCAGGTCAGTAAGAGTGCACAGTGTAGGATGATCGCTGCGCAGAGTCCATTCACGATGTTGATGGTGACAATGAAGCACCACATTGCAAAATGGCATGATCGCTGTGTCCTGGCCAGATCCGAGCACGTCACGATATAACTCGCCGAATAAATGATGGAGAGAAACACAGCGACATGCAAGATTCGAGAAGGCATGGCACCGAAATTCGATTTGATTATCGGCAGGTGATTTATTGCACGGTAGCTGAGGACGAGACATATTGCGACTGCAAAAAGTAGACTCAAGCTAGCAGCGCCGATACCCAAATTTTTGATGAAAGTGGCATCACGAACCGTGAGCATATTGTTTTCCGCCATCGGTCGAGGCGATATGTCCTTGTTGCTTATTCAAACTCGCGAGGGCCTACGCGTAGCGAGATAAAACTCCATCGGGCATGAGTATGCATGGCCGGGGCCTCTTACTTGAGCAATCGAGCACCTTCCCCATAAGTTTACCATGCCACATTCCGCCGGAGTGTCGTAGCATGAATGAGTAACAAGTTTAATGGTCACCATCCAGATCCGGACACCTTGAATGGCGGGTCAAGCGACTCATTGGATGAGAATCGCTCCTTCAGCCCGAACGCCACAAAATGGCTTGTATGTTGGTGCCGCTGCGACGAAAGTCCATAATTCTCCTCCAAATCGGTCCGATGCAGCGGATGCTAACTGTAGCAGGGCGTGTGAACTTATCAGTATCAGTGCTGCTGCAGAGGGCGATGTGAGACTATGCACTTCCGCACGTTTGTGCACCAATCAGCTTTGTGCCCCCGCACTCCGGACGCGTTCTGTATGGTCCCCTGAGTTTGTGATTGATTGTGTATGCGGGCGCAGGTCCAGACTCTCGAGTGTTCTGGTTTGGATGGACAGCACCCAAATGGAATTTGGTAGCATCGAGCAAGCGGTCCTCGATTAGTGTGAGCGTGGTTTTGTGGTAGTCAACCGTTCCGATCTGTGTAGAAAGTCGTCCATGCCGCCATTCTGATTCACTATGGCACGACAAATGCTGGTGAGACGGTCCCGAGGTGTCATCTGTGACGGAGCAGTCAAGTCGTGCATTTTGCAGGCCTCAGGCAGGTTCTCAACCAAGAGACGACGACGACAAACTATTGCACGATTTCGTGTACTGGGTATTCGCAAGGCTTCCCTCTCCACGACCCAGCCAACCTGCTCGCAGATGTTGATGAGCCAGGTGATGTAACTGGCATAGCGTCCACCTTTCGTTGACAGTCCGTTGTGTTTCTCCCCAGAAAAGGTATGAGTACAACAAGGGATTATCATGAAGCCAGCCGTGGAGATAGTCTGCGCTTCCGAGCCAGAGGCTTTGCTGCAGGACGATAACGCGGCAAGGAGCGGAATATATGGTGTCAATTCATCGGCATGATTTCCAATCAGAAATTGATTCTTGTGGAAAAGTCCATAATTGAGCTCGATTGTTCTCTGATGAGACAATTCTGAGGACGTCGAAGATTTGTCAATGACACATTGATCGTGGTCTCGATGGAGGCATTCTGGGTACAAGATCATCTCGTGTAGAGCGGCCTGTGTCTTGGCAGTGTACAATGCCCACGATTTGCGACGTCGTGCGTCAAAACCATATGCTTCGATACCCTCACGAAGTAATATCTCTACCAACAGACCATTGCCACAACCAAGATCGACAAAAGTGACCGGGCTTTCCGAGCTTAGATCATCTTCTATCTGACGTCTCAAGTTGATCAGGAATGACGCGATTCCAAGGTCTTCGTATACATGTTTTCTCGGGTCTGTGCATTCCACCCACTTGTGGACATATTCCGAAGCATATTTACCCTTGAGCGTTGTGTAGAGATCTTGCCAGTCGTTCTTTGCAACCACTAAATCATGCTCGATTCGTTTCTGATAATGGTTCATGTTGCCGATACTATGCCTGGTGATGATGCTGGCAAGCTGGAGCATGGTCCTCTCCAGCCTATTTACACTCTGACAAGTAGAAGCTTCAGAAGATAGCTTGTTTTCCAAGGGTGCCTGAGTCGACAATGGCATGTAGCCAATAGTGAGGTCTTTAGAGTCGTAGTGGAATGCGAGTGCTGCCACTTGAGGGTGGTAGAATGGGATGTTCTGCTTATGGCAAGGCTCGAATATGACGAGCACTTGATGAGCATCTTCCTGGTACTTATAGAAATAACACATCTGCAGCATATCTTTGTCTATGCGTGGGTTTCGTGGCAAAATTCTGCGTGTAACCATCCTAGATAATGACCAAAGCGCCGAATCTGTGAAAGTGAAACCATCAATGAGCGGCACAAGGTCTTCTACAGACTTGTCTTCTTCTATGTCTGCACGCAAAATGACGGTAGAGGACCTCTCTGGGAACTGCACGAATGAGTACATGGTGTCTGTAAACACAGACGCGCTGTACTGATCAGCAGCAACTCGCCATTGCAGCTTGAAACGATCATCATAGGCAGCTGATCCCGCACAGCTCTGCGGCACAACTTTCATCGGACCGTTTCCCTTCCTTCAAGGAACAATCAGTCTTCAGCAAGTACTTATTCACGAGACATTATGCATATCACCCGGGACACGGGCTAGACGTCATCGTTTACGCTCTTCAGACTCGAGCGTGGTCAGATCTCGAGCTCCTGCTGCAGCTCCTGCTGCAGCTCCTGCTGCAGCTACTGCTGCAGAGAACAAAGGGCCACTTGCACCACCTGTCAATACTGCGGTGTCGGCGCCTCCATGGCGGAAGATCTGACCGGGGACGCCGATTCCGTCGATGCATGGGAGGCGCTTTTCTGTGGACGCAAGACGGCTTGCATCAAGTGGCGTCCGTTGTCAGGGACAACCTCCTGCCTGGGCCGGGTTTCGTGAGAGGGTATAATAAATACATACCCGCCCAGCGTAAATCAGAGCGCCGACCGTCGAGTGAGCACCTGGGCACACGGGTAAGCGGCTGGCTGTTCTGGTGGCAGAGGAGACTCCGAGTGAGCAGGAAGGCTTGAGATCTCGGGAGACGAGGACTCCCCGTGTGTCCACTCTCTCGAGCACTGACTCAGACGAGACTAACGTTGAAGTGGACTGCAGGACTACTGTGATGCGCTCTGTGTAGCGCGTCATGGCAGTGATATATGTCTGCCCGTCGACTGACTCGACAAGGTGATCTGTCTCGTCTGAGCTCATGGGCGCACTGGCTGCCGAGGCACGGCGTCGAGGGATGCAACAACATTTGCTCCACGAGAGCGCAGTGTTGCATTCCATGCACGACTCTCACGTACGGACCAGAGAAGCACAACACAATGGCAGTCAAGTCGAGACAATCACGCAGTATCAGGATTATATACCGGCTAGCTCGGCATATCAGGAATATGTGCCTCAACAAGCATATCAAACAAATCACGACACGTATCCCACTTACCCTATGCAATATACGCAGCCGTCTTATGAGACGCTGCATCAACCGGTGCCGGAACCTTTGACCTTAGGCAACGCCTCTACTGGACAAATGTCCGTAGGGGGGATGTTCGACTATACCTTGGCGGATCGATATGTCGGCTACTCTTCTGGTCAGCATATTCTCTCAGAGCTACTGCGTGGGACTGATCTACCTCAATCTTGTCCCTGGCCTCTTTTCGAGTGCAATCCATTCTTGAAGGAAATGGACAGCATGATATCCGTTCCCTCTCTGACCATCCCTTCGAGAAAGTCGTCATCGGTCATTTTCGAAATTTATGACGAGATCGTCTCGGCACTCTTCCCCATTTTCCTTCGTGACGAGCTGCAGACCATGCTTGGTCAAGTTTATCTGAACAATCTCATAGTTCGGCGAGACATTGCAGAAAGCACGGGCAATTGTTATGCGCTCATTCTTGCACAGGTCACCGGCATTCTCTCGCGAACACAGCTTGGCTTGTGCGAGATGGCCACTCAGTGTGTCAGATACACGCGTAGTGGACTGGCTGACCTCTTTCTGCGTCCCACCTTGGGCGGACTGCAATATCTGCTTTCAATAGTTCTTGTCAATCATGCCAAGGAACTGCCAGATCCAATCTGGTTTACCAGTGGAATGGCCGTCTCAATGTGTATCGACCTTGGCTTACATCATGAGACGGAAGTGGCCGGCGAACAACTCAGTGTCGAGGATCAAAAGAGTCGCGAACAAAGGCGGCGGCTATTTTGGTCGACTTATGCTATCGATCGTGGCCTTACATTGGCACTGGGCAAACCGCCAATTCTGGACGAGAATGCAATCACGACTCCGTTTCCCGCTACCGTCTCTGCACGCGCACTGGCGAGATTTCAGATTAGACGAATTCAGAGCAGGATTGTCAATTCGCACCAGAGACTTGCCGCCACAATGAGTACTCATGTGCCATATCCGACACCTCAGGAGCAGCAATTGAAGAAGGAAATAGCTGAGTGGCGTCATGCAAAGCAGGGCGAAGAACTGATACAAGCTGATAACACTGAGCTCTTACTGCTTCGTCGTGGCCTCAGCAATAAGGATCATGCATCAATGCTACGATCGCTACAGATTGTCATACAAAATCTGAAGTCTTACCGTAAAGAAGCTCTACAGATCGCCATTCTCGAGGGATTGCTCGTGGTGCACGACATCTCGCTCAACCTAATCACTCTGTTGTATATCTACAGGTTCGGTGTAGGAGTGCACGGATTGACGTTGGACCATATTCAGTCTTGTATGGAGGACATGAAGCCTGTTTATCAGCAACTTGCTAGACGCTGGAGCAGCGCCACATCGAATTTATTCTTGGTGGAAAGTATCTTCAAAAAGCTGTGTTTTCCCTAGGCTTGGGAAACTCAAGGGAAGGAGGGCCAGGCTGGAGATGGTCCCAAGAAGAGGATGCATCATGGATGCGTGGCCTCGCGCGTCGGAGTGGGAATGTAGCAAAGTGTAGCATGGCGTTTGGCGATTGTAAATCTATACCTACTGGGTACGAAATTTGAGTACACTTGTATAGACCTAGCTATGTACATATTTATGTACATACTCGAGTAAGTCCATCGGACTTGAAGTGCAAAATCGCTTGTGAGAAGCTTTCTGACGTTTGTGCGACCCGAGGGCGATCCCCGTAGTTCAGCCGAGTTATCTGTTCAGCCACGTTCATCATCTGCTGCTGAGATCCGTCAAGCTGTGCTTCTTTACTGTACAGCTAACTTATTCGTATATAAAGAGGCATTCTCTCGTAACAAGACACAGGTATCTCGTGCTCGGAGTAGCGAAGGGCGAGAGATGAGTACCGTAAGTTCAACCAACGACCGACTGTATATATGGCACGACATGACGGAAAGCTAATTACGTGGGGAATAGTATAGTTCTTCACGACCACAAATGACGCCGCGCGTGGCCTCGTCATCATACAAGGAAGACCGGGCGCGACAACAACAACAACAAGACGAAAAGACTACATCGTCTTCGCAGTCGAATGACACCGAGGGAGGAGGAAGGGTAGATGACAAGAGTCGGCCGGATATCGTGCGGAATCAGAGTTCGACGTACGGCGATATGAAGCGGCATCAACAGAACCAGAGTTTGAATGCGTCCGAGAGCAGTAATTCCTTCGGATATTCCTCGAGGGCATAGAATCTTCTTGGCTTTGTTACATTCAGTACGGTATGGCTACGTCGTGGTACACACAAATTGGACGGTCATCGTGGTGGTAATGGTAATGGTGAGGAGGAGACTATGTATACTCTACACATGAAAACCTCAGTCTACGCGTTTTGTGTTTGTGCACGCATAGTACAAGCGACAGCACAATCCGTCATCAGCACTACACTAGACTTTTCCTTATGACTCCCGCCTGTGCATGACTCCAGCGCCGGCCTGGTGACTGGGAAACACGAGAGTATCCGCGATAACGACATTCTCAGGCCGTCCAACCGCAAAGACGATGATTTCAGCAATGTCCTGGGGCGTGAGTGGCGTGACGCCTTTATAGATTGCGTCTGCTTTGGCCTTGTCGCCCCTCATGCGGACGACGGAGAATTCCGTCTCGACTTGGCCCGGGTCGACTTGAATCACGCGAATCGCGCTGGCCACGAGTTCTTTGCGCAGCGAACTGGTGAAGGCGGCCACGGCTGCCTTTGAGGCACAGTAGATGCTTCCTCCGGCGTACGGTTCACGGCCCGCGATCGAGCCGATATTGACGATATCGCCGTGTCCGCCGTTCGCTTCAAAGACCTTGATGATTTCCTGCGTCATGTTGATGAGCCCGAGGACGTTGACGGACATCATGCTCGCCACTTCGTCTGGGTCGATCGACCCTACTTTGTCCGTGCCGAGCACGAAACCTGCATTGTTGAGGAGGACATCAATCTTGCTGAATTCCGCCGGCAGTGCCTTGATGGCCGCCTGAATCTCCCCCAAGTTGCCGACGTCGAGCTTGATTGTGTGCACACTCGCTCCTTTTCCCTCCAGGTCCCGCTTGATCTCATTCAGGGTGTCGATTCGACGTGCCGCCAGGACGAGGTTGATGCGTCCGTCGCGGGCCTGGTGCACGAATTCCTCCGCCGTTGCTTTCCCGATGCCGGACGAAGCGCCGGTGATGAGCACCGTCTTGCCCTGTAATCTGCTCGATGCCATGCTGACGCTCCGGAAACAAGTCTTTGTCTGTAACAGGCGAGCGGAAGCCCTGTTGAGCATAATCCTGGATTAGATTACGTCTCGTGAAGCGTCATGTACTTGACACGGAAGCTTCCAAGGTTTGCCAGATGAGATTAGTCTCCGCTCCCGCTTGGCAGCAAGGCTCCGCAACGGGTGTTGTTGCCAAGCTAGGAAATTCATGCCGGCAGCAACCAGCAGCTTGGACAATGATTTTGTATTTGAGATTGGCACACTAGCTATGGCATATCATGTGTTGAGTGTCTGGAGGCAGCAGAGATGCCAACACGGAATCAGGCGCAACTCGAAACACAGAATCATGTATAAGCAGTATAGTTTATATTTACAAAGAAGCTTTGAAGAACAAAGGATCTAGTCTTCGCTGCTGGTCTTGACTGTAAAAACTCCAGGTCGTGGTAACTCATCTCCGACGTCCATCAAGGTAGCATCGTCGTCCATTTCAACATTGTGCTCCTCGTTCGAGTGCTTGACATCCTCTCGATGGTGTCGCGCCTCGGCCTGTCTCTTTCGCCTCAGCTGAGATTCCCGCGAGGACTCGACGTGACCGGCAATGTTTGCTTCTTTGGCGTGTTCGCGATTAAAGTGCCGTAGCTCGCGATCGTTCATGATGGATTCACGGACTTGATTATCGCGCGACTCGATGCGGGCAAGATGCTTGTCCGTCTTCTGCTCCAGCGACTTTCTGTGATCCTGAACTTTTTGCAATTGCTCCGCTCGCCGATCTTCCGCCTTGTCCATATGTCTCAAGAGCTTGCTCTCAGAGTCGGCCACAGCGGGAATTTCCGCTATGCCGGCCTTTCGGTACGCTTCTTGTCGAGCGGCCTGTGCGCGTTCAAGTGCCTCCTTGCGTCTTTGCTCCGTTCGCTCGAGATGTTCATCCACCCTTTCCCGGTGCTCGACGGTCTTCTGGACCCTGTGTTGTCGATGTGCATCGAGGCGAGATTGGTGTGCGGCATCACGTTCGATTCTCGAAACAGAGTCGGCAAGTGGAGAACTTCTCGTCATGAAAGAACACTATGGGAAAAGTCCCTTCTCTGATTTGTATAAGTTTCAGATCATCTTAGTACCGCTATCATATTCTCCAGAGACGATCTACCCACTGCGTAGTATTGCAGCATCGTGACACCGAATGCAAAGTGGAGAGGGGTCGTCACCCAAATGTGGAGTGAACAACACACGTGCAAGCTTTAGTTGATGGCCAATTTCGAGACGAATAAAGTCTATCTTAGCATTCATGGCCAAGATAGTCCTTTTCGTAGAAGCCTGCCGACTGGATACGCATGGCTTGACTTGGCAGCGTTCAATCACAATTAAAGGTGGTGTAGCTGTAGCAGTTGGTGCTAGCTGAAGTGCACTACTAGCTATAGCAGCTAGTACTTGCAGTTCACCAATTCGGCAAAACTTCGCTTGCCACTTGCCAAGACATCCATGAACAGGGATTAATTCTCCGCGGTGATGCGAGCAATCCCGGGATTTGCAATTGGGTCTTGCCACTATACGGCAGCTTCACGCCTGCCGGATCGCAAAGACCGCCATATGCATGGACGTATCTCCGCGAGAAAGTGACGAGATGCGCCGATCGCGATTCCCTCATCTGCAGATCCACGGTGGCCATGAGAATATGACGTCAATCTTGGTTCGCAATATCCCACGTTGAAGGAGTTTCGCTTCTGGGGAAATTGCCGAGGAATCCGTTGTGCTGCTCTACTGTCAAAGGCAGGTAGCGAGTGTAGTTGGATATACAGATCCCACCGTGGTTGATCTTCTGTGCAAATGCCGACAGCCGGATGACTTGACATGTCCCAAATGAGCACGGTCAAATTCTCACTAGCTAGTGAGAGATGTGCATGGGAAAGAATCTAGCAACTACACACAAGAACATTTATTCATGTATGGCATTATGAAGCAAAGAAAAGTGCTTGATGCAGGATACATCTGTGATAAATCATTTGCAAGTGCCTGTCGTCAAAAGGCAACCAGGTATATACAAATCACTTGCCCCCACACCACGGCAAACCCAAAGGCAGAACGGCATGAGGAGGCTACGGTGACGCACGCGCGCCAAGTGTCAGCAAGCAAATCCCGATTGGCCATCTGAGATGCAGATCGATCTTCACTACTGACGCGGAAACTATACTAGGCACAGCAGCTGCAAGTATCTTCAGTCACTGCGCGCTTACAAGTCTTCCTTCGTTTTGCAAACGTGGCCAAGTCGACTTCTATAGGTGGTATTGATTAAGTTGAAGGGCTCCTGCCACCGACCATTGCAGCCACTCGGTCCACAAACGCACTTCTGAGGGGACATCACGGACTTTGATCTGCAGGGCAACCTTAAAACTTACCATACAATCGAATGACACAATAGCGTGACGACGGAAACATGGGTTGATCTTCCATGCATGCCACGATCATAACGTGCAGTTTCGTGGCAAAGTGCTGTGAACGAGAAGTATATATAAGTTGTGCTGCAACTCCTGGATGGCAACAACAAATCATCAACCTCTACAACTTAATTCAGACTCGACCCACCTTTCTCCTCGTCCCCTCAACCTCTCTTCATAATGCAGTACTCGAAGTTGGCTCTCATAGCTTCTCTCCTCGCTAGCACGGCTGCAGCTCCACTGAAGGCTCGTGGTGAGTCCTCTGGACTTGACACTATCATCGGCAGCGTCGTCGGCACCGGCTCGGACAATCAAGCAGGAGACAGCAACTCAGCTTCCGCAAGTGGCAATGTAAGGATATTACTTGAGCGTTCATAATCGATCGTGTGGCTAATACATTTAGGGCAATGGCAACACGGGAGCATCCGGCAGTGCTTGGGACTTCTTGAATGGTGCCTCGGCCACCGACAATGGCATCGGCAATGGTAATGACAACAACAACGGCGTCAAGATTGGAAAGCGTGGTGATGGCGACGAAAACATTATTGGATCAATTGTCGACGATGGTTCTAGCAATCTCGCTGGTGTCGGCAATTGGGCCTCCGCGGCCGGCAATGGTAACAACAACGCCGGTGCTGTGGCAAGCGCAAGTGACTTCTTAAACGGGGCTGTTGCCAAGGACAACGGCATTGGCAACGGCAACGATGGAAATTCCGGGATCTCCATGGGCAAGCGTGGAGAAGTCGAAGATATCCTCGGTTCCATTGTTGGCACCGGTAGCTCGAACGCTGCTGGAAATGGCAATGACGCAGGTGCAACCGGCAATGGCAATGGCAACACGGGAGCGGGCGCATCGGCTGGAAACTTCCTGAATGGTGCGAGTGCTACTGGCAACGGTATCGGGAACAACAACGACGGTAACTCTGGACTTTCCATTGGCAAGCGGGGAGGTGTCGAGGACATTCTCGGGTCGATCGTCGGAACTGGCTCTGGCAACGAGGCCGGCAATGACAATGGTGCATCAGCATCCGGTAACGGAAACGGCAACACTGGTGCATCTGCATCTGCAGGCAATTTTCTGAACGGTGCCAGTGCGTCAGACAATGGTATCGGCAATGGCAACGACAACAACTCTGGTCTGTCGATTGGCAAGCGATTGGCTGCATTGGAGGCCATCGTCCTCGCGAAGCGTTCATCCTCCTGTGAGTCTCCCTCATCTATCGTCGGATCCGTGGTCGATGCTGATTCTTCAGATGTCGCGGGCGTGGCTGACTCTGCTAGCGCAATAGGTAATGGCGTATCGAACACGGGGGCCTCTGCCGGTGCAAACAATTTTCTCAACGGCGCGAGTGCCAATGACAATGGCATCCTGAATGACAATGACGATAATACGCTCGTTGCACTGACGTTGCCTTCGAGTGTCACGATTTTATAACGACGCGTTTCCTTTCTCCGCTAGTATGACTTTATAATGACTTTCAAAATTACAACACGTACATGAAAATAGACTTTATTATGATAACGAAAATGTCACTTGTTTATGACCATATACAAAATTTGCACGTCGGTCACTTACCTATTTGCTTACCTTGCTGTAAATTTTGTGACGGTGTGTGGGGATGGTCTCTCGACTGTAAGGTTGGTGCTGAATGAGAACAACGACGATCTCGACATTTCGGCACGATTGGCACGATCCTGCCAGCGAATTCGAGTCGAATGTAGTATCAGTTTGCAGCTACGAATTCAGAATTGTGCTATCCGCTGATCGTTGTCCAGCTCATCGGTGAATGCGCAGGCCAAACCAAACAACCAATGCGATGCGCGTCTCATTGTCGACTTCGGGAGAATGCGGGGCACGTGGAATAATCAGCCGCATGCACGGAGAACGTGCTGCACGTGCAGATAAGCTCGGCTATATGATCACTTGAGCTAGGGTTACAATTGACAACATGCATCAACCATGGCCTGCAGGACGATGGTCTCAAACTACATATGCATCAGGACAGTTTGCTGGCTCAATGTGACATTTGTCGTAGACGGGGTGCAACGACTTGGCTGGCGTACGCTACATCTGATCATGGTTTCCGATCGTGGACATTGAAACTCGTCCCGTATGTACGGATTGGGGCATCGATCACTGGTTCTGCACGGTCAGGATGATTATCTCAATCGGGCAAGGATGACCAATTGATAACATTCAAACGTGGGAGGACGCCGATCGGCCGATCGCTACACCGATACGCCGAGTCTCGCGTCTCCCTCCTCCTCCTTCTTGAGGCTTGTGCTTTGAATTCAAGCTTGTGCTGAGGTGACACAAAGTCTTCACGACGTTCTTTATGTTTAGATTCGTCGAAGCTTCAAGTCAATTAGTCATAGATCCATAGTCGCATCTCGTACAAACTGGTTCTCACTGTACCCAATGTTGCGAATTAGCAATCACATATATAACGTTAGCACTTAGTGGGACAAGGCTTATCAACTCTCTTTGCGATGGATCGCGTCGTCGGTGAGTCGGTGTCCACAAAACTTGATTGTTAAGCCGATGCATCGTCCAATTGAAATGTCGCGTTACTCCGTTGGCGCCCATTGTGTGGGAGGGACAACAGCGTTAAGGGAAGGGGATTGTCACTCAAAGTGGCTTTCGATTCTCCCAATTTGTCATCTCTTGGCTCTGCCCCCCTAGCAGATGCTTATTGACTCATCGGCATGGTTCCACCGCCGATGGTTGCAGCATCGGTAGTGTATAAGATGCCACACATCGTCGCTAGCCTTCTTTTTGTTGCTAGATAGCAGGAAGTACCTCAACACGCTACAGAGTAATACGCCAGCTCGGATAATTCGAGATGGCACTCAAGGACATGCTTCGCATCAAGAAAACGGCTAAACCGTCCTCCACTCCAGCATTGAGTGAGAGCCCGACGTTCGAAAAGGCCTCGGCGGACGAGTCTTACCCCAAGGATGGTCTGGTGGCAGCTGAAGCAGCGCCTGAGGATCAGCAGGAATATCCCACAGGCCTCAAACTTTTTGTCATCATTGCTGGTCTGGCCGCCGGTGTGCTACTCATCGCGCTCGACCAGACGATTGTCGCAACGGCGATTCCTAAAATCACCAATCAGTTCCACTCTGTGGAAGACATCGGTTGGTACGGATCGGCGTACTTCTTGACTGCGGCTGGTTTGACCACAATCTGGGGCAAGGTTTACCAAAACTTCAACATCAAGTACTGGTTCTGTGCCACTGTCGGTATATTCGAGGTATGTCGTTTGTCCTTTCATCATCATAACAGGAATCGTTCTAATGCGAATAGCTCGGATCATTGATTTGCGGGGCGGCAAACAACTCGACGACGTTGATTGTTGGCCGTGCGATCGCCGGACTCGGTGTCTCTGGCATCTTCTCCGGAGCCTTGATTATTGTCGCTCACGAAGTACCACTCGAGAAGAGATCCTCATTCATTGGACTGCTCGGCGGTATCTATGGCATTTCCAGCATCATTGGACCACTCGTGGGCGGCGCATTCACCGAGAGGGTTACATGGCGATGGTGTTTCTACATCAACTTGCCAGTTGGCGCTCTGACTATCGTTGCGGTGCTCTTCTTTGTCAATGTCAAGCAGGCTGCAGCCACGAAAAGTCTGAAGGAGAGGATCTTGGCCATCGACCTCTATGGTGCCTCAGTCTTTATTCCGGCCATCATCTGTCTGATTCTAGCTCTTCAGTGGGGAGGTTCGACTCATCCATGGGACTCTTCCGTTATCATTGGTCTCTTTGTGGGAGCCGGACTTCTCGCCATAGTCTTCATCGCGCTACAGCTATACCTTGGAGACGATGCCATGCTGCCTCCACGAATCCTGAAGAATCGAACGGTATGGTCATGCAGTATTTTCGCCTTCTTCTTCACTGCCGATTTCTTCCTGCTCACCTACTACATTCCAATTTATTTCCAGAGTATCAAGGGCTCCTCCGCCATTCACTCGGCCATTCAGTTGCTGCCATTCATGATTGCTGTCATTATTTCTAGCATTACAACTGGTGGCCTGGTCACGAAATTGGGCCGATATGTGCCAATTTTGTGGGCTGGAATTCCATTCCTAGTTGTCGGCACAGGTCTGATCACCACTTGGCGCATAGATACTGGCCACGCCAAATGGATCTCGTACCAAGTCATCATGGGACTCGGTACCGGTGGATCATTCCAGATTCCACTTACTGCGATTCAGGCAAGTCTGCCCATCGACGAGATCCCAATCGGCTCAGCCTGTATTGCGTTTGCACAAACATTGGGCGGTGCCATTGGAGTCGCTGTGGCACAAACGCTGTTTGTCAACAACCTGACCAAGTCACTGCACAGCACGCTGCCGGGTCTGTCAGTGACTTCAATCACTCAGGCCGGAGCGACGGGCTTCAGAAGTATTGTCAGTGCTCAAGACCTGCCATTCGTGCTTGATGCATACATGAATGGTCTCGTGTCCACCTTCAGGACTGGCTTGATTGCAAGCTGTATCGGCATCATATTCGTCGCTATGGTGCCCTTCAATGGCACGGTCAAGCAAGATGCTGCCGCGACTCCGGAGAAAACGACACAAGATCAAACTTCCGTGCCCGCAGAGGTGGTGTGAAGGGCATGCGCATAGCGATCCATTTACGCGATTGTCTCCCATGACTTGATGAATTCCAAGACGAGATCTACTCAACACGACACATTGTTTTCACACGGCAGAATTAGACTGTAGACTCTTCTCTATTACATAGTTGAATAATATTACTATATATGTCTATGCTTATCGATACTCGATGTCAATGACTATGAATTGATGCGGCAGCATTGGTGATACTTGATCCTCATGGTGCCGAAATACAGAATTTTGTACATCTGGTCGATTTAAGGACAGATGTGGCGCACTTTGTCGTGAATCGTCCATGTCTCACGACACGCACTCAGCTACGCACTGACCATAAGGAGGTCTTTCGATTGACAATTAAAGTGTAAGCACAAGCGTACACAAGAGCCGACTGCTCGCGTGCCGAGAGTTCCCAAAGTACGCTGCGAGCATGCGCAAGGATGCACTTCGTGAGTAGAATTTCGTGTAAAACCCGATGGCTCGAAATTCGCTCAATGCACTTTCGATCGTCCAGTGCAGCCGTTGCCAGAGCCATATGGTGATTCGTGCATCAAGATGTGGATCCCCGCCTAGACAAGCCTCAGATGCTTATAATCTTACAAGCAACAAATATCATGTCAGGTGTTTTCCACTTGCAGTAACGAAACCAAGATATTGCATAGATACATTCCGTCCTGTCAAACTGCTTATATGTCAATAGATTTATTTGTCACTGAAGTGTCTTCGTAGCTCAGCTGGCTAGAGCGTTCGACTGTTAATCGAGAGGTCCACAGTTCAATCCTGTGCGAGGACGTTTTTGCACGTGGTACAACTCCTGCCAGTAAAAACTGATTGTTAATGTCAACAACTTTTTAGACAACCGCGGTGTAATTGACACTCTCCCGACATACAGATATATGTATGTATGCCACTGGCACTAAAAACATTGGTACATATCCATTGTACAGGCAAAAGTACAAGAGAAGGAGTGCGAGGATAAGAGTCTTGATTTGTAGCTGTTTTAGATGTGCCACGGCTACCTAAACTTCATAGTCTGGCACATGAAGCTTATTGAGCGATTGTGTCTTTCAATTTGCTTATGCTTTCGTAGTCGAACGTTTTGTTCCTTGAAAGACGAATGAAATTTTTGTTTCAGAACAATTGACAAATCAAGGTGACAGTCACACTCCTCACTGAAGTTGTGGTCACGATTGAGAAGGAGGTGATGGTCGCCGGGGGGCCAGGAAATGGGCCCGTTGTGGTCGAGTGAAGGTTGATTTGGAGGTTATCGTTGTCGTGGGCGTTTCACTTTCCGTGACGGTGACTACCATCAGACTACTGCTGCTGTCCTGCACAGTGACCATTGGCGTCACGGTGACGGTGGTCAATGCCAGGCACATCTGAGGATGCTTGAAGCTTTGTCCGTGACTGTCACAACTTTGGTGATGGTCTTTGTGTCGGTCGAGAAACTCGAACTAAAGTCGAATATAGGAGATGTACTTTCCACAATTATCGTGGATATAATCGTAGAAGTTTGTGTGACTCAGGGGTTAGTCGCTCATTGGTCAAGCTTTTTAAAACAACCTACTGCCTGCTCTGGCATCGAACAGTCTTTGGACCATCATCTGATGTCAGATACAAATTCACAACATGGCAATTTCTTCCAACTCAGGATTGCGTCAGTGACATCTTCATGCTCCAAATGGTCTTTCATCACATCCAAAGTCTCGAGCCATATGTTTGCACTTCTATATGCAAACAAAGCGGCGTTATGTATTTCAAGAAGCCGCCAAGCTGGCATTCATTTTGAGATGCTGGTAAGTGTGAGTGGTCATTTTGAGCGAAACTGGCGTGATCGAGAAATTAGATGGTTGACAATTTGACAGTCATAAGGTTGGTGGTCACACCATACCCGTTATGAGCTCAAGTATTGATTGGCAGAAGGTTGATAAAAGTGATCCCATATAAAAGCAGTGAATCACCACAGATGCTGGTCGTAATCATTGTAGATTTTGTGTTTAGACAATTGTACTCTTCACCAAGGTCATCTAGCGCTCCCAGTGATAGTTTCCGGTAGTGGAGACGTAGTCCACCATGTCATATCGTACGATCAAGCCCAACGATGCTTATTGTGCATACACTCGATCCAGAATTCGGAGCTAGCTATAGGGGAGTGGTTTCAATCTTGGCCACACGATAAATGCACACACTTGTGATCAAGTGATCAGTCGCTGATCAGTCTTTCACTAATCCAGAGTAGAGCTGTGCCTGCAGCAGCTCTCTTGTATTTATATTACCAAACATTGTTTGTCACTTAATCACGTATATATAGGTATATATCAAAACACTCAATTCACCACAACACTAATGCCATATTGTCCACAGGAGTTCACCGGCGTTCTTCATTGTCGATTTCGAGCGCGGCAGCTGCTCACCCGTGGAAATAGCTCAAGGTGCTTAGTTAAAGACAGCTGCGCATTGAAGAACAACTATAGGCCTCTGACCAGGAGTATAGCAACGATAGAACACGCATGGGACGTAAAAGAATAAAGAATGCTACCAGCAAGTCAACCAATGCATATGCTGCGCGCCCGGTTCTCCAAAAATGGCCAAAGAGTTGCGAGCGACTGCTGCTGCAATTGAAGCTGGTTCCATCGAAGATTTGACTACAACTACCGTAATCATCATCGAGCCTAGGAGTGCTCTCGAGCACCTTTATGTCAGTCCACGAGAGCTGAAAAATGCAGAAAGATTTGGCATAACTCGCGGCATCCGGCCTGTACTGTATATTGGCTTGACAACGATCGCCTTGCTATCTTAAGCCCTGATGGTGGTAGCAGGCACCGTATGGTTCTACACAACTCAATAATACTGCTTATTCAGCAACCTGTCAGATCTGGCAAAGTTCCACTTCGAAAACACCGGCTGCGGTGTCATGGCAGCCTCTGTTGCAGAAGCACTTACGTCTATGCTTTTGACGAGCTCCAAATTGTCGATTGGCTTTATCTCGTTTTAATCGACGGTATGTTGCACTTATCAGCAAGCGGCAGGAAAGCTTACGATTTTCTCGCAAAGTTGTGAACATACATATAGAAGCACAGAATGAAGCACAAGCAGGAGACAAAGCCTTTTAGACCTAGCAATGTCGGAGCTAATTCGGTGATTCTATCCTCTGCGTTTCGAAGGTCTCTTGCCCGCGAGCTGCGAGAAGCTGCAGAAATGATCGACAATGGCACCGCCCAGGAGCTGGCGACGCTGATCTCGAGTTTAAACATGGATGGAGGTGCCCTCAGTCATTTATACTTGACCACACAAGATGTCAAGGCAGCCAGACATGCCAGTCTTGCATGCGGGGGCAAATCGTGCCTCTACATAGTCTTCACACTGGCGGCTTGTATATGCTTGAGCTTGATGGTCGGTTCGGGCACCGGCATCTGGACGAAGGAGGCATTTACATTTGTTGCCGGATCCATTGATCCGGTAGGCACTTTCATCAATCTTGTTGCAAGCACGAACACATGTGTCATCGTAACCATAAGTATCCTCCTAGGCCAGCACAGGTCAGAAATATTGCTTCTTCAGCAACCCGTACAAGGGCCAGATCTAGGTGATTTCCATCTTGCAGATATTGGCTGGGGTACCCTGGCAGCCTGTGTCGCAGTAGCTGCCATTGTGATCGTGCCTCACGAGACTACAGGTGATTAGATAGCTGTATACTACGATCTCGGACGCAACAACCATGAGATGTATCGCCGTTGATCAAAAATCTCGATGCTCATATGTATATTTACAGCTTCTTTAGTAACAGTCTGCTCTGCTCTATCGGCAATACTGAATCACGGTAAAAACCTCAAACGCGCGTCTGGGCATGATCATCGTCGAAGTCGAAAGATCTCTAGAGTACACACTGCCGTGAAACCAGAGTACGGCAGCTGCAGTCTGGCACTATGCGCTTTCTATAACGTTGCGAACCGTTAACGTCGGGGATCTCAAGTTCTTCATTTTGAGCTCAAATTGTTATAGCATGTAGCTTTAGCCGTGTACTACGAGACTTTAAAACTTCTGTATAACAATTGTGAAAATCATGTTGATGACTTCGACACGCTCAGAATGAGATGTGGTGATACCGAAATTGCTTCCGTAAAACTCGAAGTGAACAATTCGACTCAGAGCACCAGCTCCAATACCAGTGCCAGAACTCACACGCGCCGAATGGACACGAACTCCATCGATCCCGTAGCGTCCCGTCGGCTGAAAGTCCTCTCAGGCCAGGGCGAAACGGAAGGGCAGGGCAGGGCAGAGCTCATCACTTCACAGAAGTCGTCTCATTACTGGCTGCCACGAGAGTCATGGTTTGATCACCAACCTTGGATTTGGTCATCGCTGGATTGCTCGACTCTAACAGTCCAAGCTCCTTGAGACGACTTTCTTTCAACAATAAAGCAATTATATCGCAATCGATGTCTTGACTCACATTGAGCTTTTGTCTGTACCATTTTGGTCACGATTCGATTTTGACATCTTCTTGATCAAAGCAAATCAACATTTAGCTCGAGATGCCTTTTTTGCGGCAGTTGTCAAATCCATGGCAAATAATGGGTCAAGACTCGTGTTGAAAAATCTGCATGAGCTGTGGCGAGCGGACTCTCCAAGGTTGTGTCAATTAGAGCGTCGAACGCATTGTGAACTTGTAGCCAAGTTCACCGCTGCCAATAGTATCTAACATCGTTGCTAATAAAAGATTCAAATAGGACTTCGATAGCATGAGTCTTGTCAATCATTTCATGCCAAGTCTGGGAAATTCGTTGTGAATTCTCCCAGGATATTGGTACCATATTATAGGTTGCCATAAGAAAACAAAGAGTCCATCTGCTTCCTTTGTCTCCAGTGTACATCTTTCTCAACGATCTCCACGAATAGAATCTCACTAGCACTCAAGAAGGTCTTTCGTGCAATGCCAGGTTCTGCAAGCTCAGGATAGCTCTAAGAATTTGTGAAAACATACTGAGGCGCAGTTTGATTCGTTTCAGAATTTGTTCAGCAAAGAACAATCGGGTGGTATCTGACGAAGGCCTGATCCGGATACTCCTTAAGCCATTGCGCTTGCGGCACGCCAACAAGCTCTCTGGATAATTCCGAGAAACCATCATAGAACTAATAAAGCTTGGACCCTCGAATCTGTCTAGTCGAGGGAAAGACGTTTGTGGCAAGGCCTTCCATACCGTGTAAAACAAAATAATAGCTGAAAAGTATGTGCGATTATCGTGAGCGCGGGTGAATGTCTTTCGCTATCTAACTAGGGAGAAAGTGGTTTTAAGGTGGGTTGGCAGGGGGAACCCCGAGGTTTCAAGGGCCCAATTGCATACCCCCCTCCTAAATCCTTGTACCTCCCGGTACAATAAAAACTCCCATCTTGCGCTCTTGTGCCCTTCATCCTTCATACTTCGTACTTCAAACAACTATACTATCAATTCCATTTAACATTTTGCGGTTTTGTCACTCAATCAAATCTCTTGCGCAATTTTGGTGTGCGTTTTGCGCTATCCGTCCTGCGCTGTAGCGCAATCAGTTGGTTGTCTTCGGACTGCGTAATCTGTCTGCGTTTTTTGTTTAATTCGTCCTCTTGCCTTTTTCAAATTGCAATAGACCATTTCTTCAACTTTACAAGTTTTGCTTGTTGTAACCTATCTTTTGATTGTCGATCACGCTGTTTCAGCTTGCGTTTTGCGTCTTGTTCATAAATCTTTGCTTCTCTGAAATATTCCCTCTCAATATTTTGTTGTTCTCGTTCTAACATCTTTTGTCTTTCATTTTCCAAACCTGCTGCCTCTTTTGCACGTCTGCGTTCTTTGCGCTCACGGTCTTTCTCCTGTCTGCGTTCTTCAAGTTCTGCTTCTTTTGCCAACCTGCGTTCTTCGGCATTAGTGGCTCTAGCAATTCTGCGTGCTTCGCTTTCAGCTTCTTGCTGTTCAATTGCCGCTTGTTGTCTCCTTTCAGCTTCCTCTTCTTGTAGCTATGTTGCTATCTCCAACATGGAGACTTGTTGCAACAAATCGTTTTCTCTGTTATCAAGAATGCGTCTTGCGTTTTCATCTGCATAGTCCATATCAAGATTGAGTCTGCGTAAATACGATTTTGTGGGTGGTGAAGCCCATAACCGGTTTACATCTCCCGCAACTTGCGCTTCAATTAGTCGTTGTCCATTAATAAGAGTTTTCAACTGAACTCCTTGTAGATCCTCTAGTCTGTACATACCCAGAGGATACGTTTTGCGTATTTTGTACGGACCATACCATTTCACTTCAAACTTTTGCGGTGCTTTGTGCCTCACAAGCACATGACTTCCTTCGTTCAATGTGTGTTTGGTTACCATAAGGTCATGTACCTTTGCGCTTTCAACCGCTTTTGCGTAAATCTTTGCTGTTGCTTTTGCTCTTTCCGTATTTACCTTGGTAATACGTTCTTCGCTATCCTCAATTTCTGTAGGATACAAAGGTTTACCATTTGCATCTGTTGCTATTTGAGGTTCTTGTCTATATACCAAATAGAATGGGCTTACCCCATGCAACCTTATTCGACATGCAAATAGCGCTTGCTGTAAATAGCTATCCTATAGCTTTGTAGGCTTTCCCATCATGATCTTTGTTAGTATTTTGCCCAATAACCCGTTAAAGTTTTCCACTTTTCTGTTTGTTTGGGGATGATATGGAGTAGTTAGTAAATGCGTAATCCCGAGATTGCGTAAATGGTATAGGGGATTTTAATGAACTGCGTGGGTTAGGGTTTGCCTAGTTAGACATTTTTGGCGCGCACCCGAGTTCGCAATGCATTGCAAAGTGGCCTTTCACGCTCAGAAGCCAGCTTAGAGTTGAACTTTTGGTGCGCACCCCAGTTTGCAATGCATCGCAAACTGCCAATTTCCCAAACCTTGCCTGTGTCCACCAGCGGGGACTTCCCGCTTTTTGGCGCGCTTTACAGGTTTACGACGCATTGCAAACTCACGGTTTTCCACTCCTGCTTGTGATCCATGCTAAGCAAGGGCGATCCCTGGAATTCTCATGTACTCCAATTCTTAGCTTACAGATACCTTGTATGTACGCTTTGTGTCACGCATCCGCAGTCTCTTCTGGACAATCTTCCACAGTAAGGTGAGGGTCTCCCTCACGTACCTTTTCCCGTGCTTTTGACGCCTAACCTTTTGATCCTCTGATCAGATTGCAATGCATTGCAATCACGATCGATACATTATGGACCTTGATTTGGCTTCTCTTTGGGGTATCAATGGTTTTACAAAATTGTGACTCGTCTTTGTGCACGCTGCCTTTGCAAAGATTTTATTGCTAGACTACTCTAAGTTCCCCTGGTGATTAGCTGGTGCTTTTCCTTGGCTACGGGCTCTTGGTTTGTTCTTCTTTGGAGATTTCAATCCTTTTCCAGACTTTCCAGGCGACTGTTGTACAGATTTGGCGGGTGACTGCAGCTGCGGCGCGGACGCCTGCATACCTGGAGAGGGCGCTATTAGAACTGGGGCCTGGTCCACGCGTTGTCTTTTGTGTGGGCGTTGCCCGTCACCGCTAGTTGCAGTTGCTGGATCAGCTGCGGCGTCTAATAATGTGTCAGTACTTTAAGTGGTAATGCGATGCATTGCAATCTCTACATACCCTGCTCAGTCCCAGATTCGTGGCCGCCAAGGCTTTTCACGACAGTTGGAAGGAAGTCCATGATGCTTTTAGCCAGTTCATTGGTCTTGTGTAGAGTCCAGCTTTTGGGTAGATGCTTTTTGAACGTAGGGAGGTGCACCAGGTCGCTCAGATGTTTTCTGATCTCTTTTGTATGAAAACGCTCGTCTTTCGCGCAAGCTGGCATAGCACATTCTTTGAGCACTTCTTCCGGTTTGACGACATACCAAAGTATTGGCAGGTATTCAAGTACATGTTTGTATAGAGCTGCCCAGCTTGGATTCTTGAAACGCAAGTTGTATGCGATTATAGACCTCCTGACGTCCACATAGTCGCCTGCCATCTCGGACTGTGGGAACATATTATCATTACAATCTGCAAAACCGTTACATTCGGATGAAACCATCTCCCTAGGCCACTCTCGAGCCAGAGAGTTCTTGTGTTGCAAGAGGAATTTTCGAATCTCTTGTGCACT
>RHGH01000046.1:0-46268 GCA_005281585.1 Taphrina pruni | reverse complement strand
GCGTTGGCTACTATCTGTCAAGCTGAAAGACAGAATCGTCCACCAGCCATGACAACAACAAACAAATCTTCTAAAAAGTTGATGTAGTCTATATATGAGCTTCCTCGGAAAAATTGCACAATCTGGTTTGCAGCCTGAGTCCTCTGAGAGAGCGCATCTGCAGAAGAGTATCCAGAGTCGAGACAATCACTCATTGTGCTAGTCCTTAGCTCAAAATTGGTGCTGTGGCAAAGGAGATGTCTCAAAATAAGTCGAGACAACCTTGAGACTTTCTTGGCTGTCTGACAGATTGTCGGAGAACTTTATGTAGTGGGCAGGGCTCAAGAACGATAATTCGTGCTACGGTAAGCATCAGGGTCTAAGCTTAAGCTTTCTAGCTAGGTATACCTTACGTGTGGTCGTTGATCATATATATAATCAGCTCGCAAGTTCATCACGTGGAGCGATCGGTGAAACAAGAATAAAATTAATCACGAATTTATCATTAAGAACTATTTTGAGTAGGAATGTTGACGCTCCTTTCGCTTGTCCATTAATTACCGTTGTCATCAACGACAGGATTCAATTTTCAGTTGTTATTGAGATAAACCGGACTAGACGGTGAATATATATTGTACAATGTTAACGCTCTTAGACCCGATAGCGAGCTCGAGCAGACTAAGCGGGTTTTGTCACGTGGAAAGAGGAGAGCTGATCAGAAGTGATCAGCACATCACCACAACAACTGTATGGCGAGACTCCGACTGTGACATGTACCGCGATTTCATCCGCATCACGGATCGCGACCAGATGCTTGCAAGCCCTTCGATCAGCAGGGTGTGCATCCACTTTTGTGGTCGATGAACTGCAAACAAATCTTGGTTGTGACATGCCGGGAAATGCCACCGCTGTGCCTTTGTGATAGCTAGTGCATGCGGATGATATTAAGCAAATTGGATCACGCAGAGACCTATAGCTAAGAAAAATTGTCTCAGTGGTCGGGAAAGCAGACTGAGCAACACCAGAACTGAACGCTCGGAGTTGAGTATACTGTGACGTAATAAAGAGAACTTCATCGTCCTGGTCTCCAGCTGCAGTAAGTTGATTCGCGAGCCATGGAGTCCTTCGTGAACTTCTCGACCTATCACAAATAAGGTCTCAGGTATGATGGCTCGGTGTGATTGCAACGTTTGGCCAGTAAGAAGTTGATATTGTAGAAACGAAACGGAACAAAGGTACAAAAACCTTGGAAAAAGTTGTTCTAGCAGCAATTTGCCAGGACCCTGTCAACCATGGTCTGCTACAGCAAGGAAGAAAAGTTCAGATCAATTGGCGCAAACTTCATAACAGAGTCCGTCACATCGTTTTACTTGTCACACCAGACACCACGGAAGCACGTCTGACAAGGACCGGATTTTTGAAGTAGAGGCTGTCACATGGAAAAGGCTTCACAACAAGTCAGTCGTGGAGGTGCTCTTGTTACGGCATGACTCTTCGTCACTCTCATTCAAGGTCGCTGATTTAGAAGCTGACGCTACGATCTATCTTACGCGCTAGACGTAAAGCGTTTTGAAGGATGACTTCCAAGCGGTTTTGTGCAAAAATTCCTGCTTGCTGGTTATACTTTTTATGCCCGATATCAAGAGACCACAAAGTTCGGCACCTTCGGCAGGCTCCCATGCAGGTGTTCTGTGTCTAGTGATTCTCCCAAATAACAGCAGCATAAGGCATTGATACTCTGTCGGACAAGTGCTTGAGCAGCTAGACTGACAAGAAACAAGTAGAAGCAGCCAGGAACGCCTTTACACATGGTTGCTAGCTGATCGTGCGTGGTGCAACGTCTGGAGGATTTCGTGACTGCCTTGCACCTGCGTAGTCGCTAATGTGACACACTCAGCACGAGCGATTCTCTTGCCGTGCCATGACGTGCATCCAATTTGCCTTGAAGTAGACTCGAACATCAATGGCCCCGATCTCATCAAAATGTTTCCTCGTATCCGACATTAGTGTGAGCGTGTTGGAGTGGCCGACATAAAAATGCTCGAGAACTTTCGGCCACCAAAGACAATAGATCGCCGTCGTCTGACGTGCTGTAACTTATGAGTGATATTAGTCGCTGGAGCGCAATGAGAAGCTTGTTGAAGAACGTGAGGACTCACGGCAAAGAACTGCGTAGTAGCTGGATTCTGTTGGAAAATTGCTAAGCCTGAGCCAATTTCAGGCCAGCTTTGTATAAATCATTCGCGCTGTGAGAACGACAATCATACATATATATGCATATGGCTAGGTAGTCCTACAATGTATTGCACTACATGTTGTCTTATCGCTCAACCACGTTCAATCTTGCGACTCAGACTTCTGACCTGCCGCATGAACTGTCGTGTAAGATCGTTGCAACCATGCTTGGCAGCTGTATCTATGTATTCTGATTCGTTATATTCGCCAAATGTGACTCCCCACTTGCCCAGGTCAATCAAAAGCGGGAGACCATCGTACAAGACGACATTGCGAAGCGGTATACCGTGTCGATGAAAACGCAGACAAGATATGAATTTTGGGCTGATCGAGATAATCTTCAGCAGCTTGTGCTTGAAATCCGATTCTAGCTTTTCAAGGTCGTTCAAGCGCTCTATGCGGCCGAGATGTACTCCGACCTCTTTCATGACTAGTATCCGTGCGCTGACCATAGTTCCTGGTTGTCTTCGTGGACCAGCTTTGCGACCATCATACATGTCATACTTTCTGCAATCATCATCAACATGACATACGAGTGAGCATTGTACGTAATCCAGAATGGTTGGTATGCAGTCCCCTTGTACACTTGAGAGTAGCTTGTATACCCTAGCCTCTTTACTGGTCTCCCTCCAAGCGTCTCTATCACAGTCAAAGCAGACCTTTATCGCACATTCACTGATTCCTGGATAATGATCTGTGGTCAAAGCGTAACAACTTCCACCTGTGCCGCTTCCGAGTACACGTAGGTTGATGGACGGCGATGAACAACGAGCCAACAAGCTGTATAAAGGATCTTCATTTGTGATTTCTCGAGGTTGCAGACGGCTGGCTGCTGCTACGAGCTTTTTAGGGATGCCCGTAGTTTTGTCTTCGCTCATATTGGCTGACTTGTAATCACTAGTTTGCGGCAGTTTCAGCTTCGATGTCCATTTATATACATAATCTTGCGAGGTTCTATCTCAATTCTGCGTCAGTAATCTCACGATTGAAGAACGATATTGCTACGAAATGAACACGGAATTGACACGCGGAATATCACAAAATCATTGCTCTTCGAGTTATCTTTACTCGATATCATCACAAGATTGTGACAAATGTACATTTGTAGTCAATTCCATTCCGTGATCGATTGTAACCGTGGCTTGTGCTCAAAACTCGTCATCGCGGACAAATTGCGACCGTATACAACCGTAGAGTTCTATGAATAGGTCTATCGTCGCAACGAAACTTTGATCAGATGCGAACCACTGCGTAGCATTGGCCATGACGCTCGCGAGACCTTCCCAGTCAGTTCTTATTGCCAGGGAATGCCCAGCGCAGCCCGATACGTGGTTGATGTATGCGTGAATATGCGGCGAGTAAAAAGCAACGCGACCAAATTGATCTTTCTGTCCGATTTACGAATGATCCTATATTCATTTTACAGCTCAAGGCAAACTAGAGACACTGCTGAAATGTGTCGAGTCGTTAGTCTCTGTGTTTTTTGTGATCTCTGCAGGACTCACGTCATTGTCGGTGATGCCGTACTCGAAGTGGTGGAAGATCCTTTTTCAGGACGACTCAAGTGCTGCTGGGACTTGAAAAAAAAAGGGGATCTGTGCTGGACGATCAAGAAAGGAAAGTCGATGTAAAGTTGGAAGAGGTCAAAGAGCCACCCACCATAGATGCAGATGTTGTTCACGCGTAGAGACCATTCCCGGCGAAGAGGTGAGTGAGGCTGTGAAGATTGATACGACTGATGACTGAGCAGATACGAAGACAAAACATTTGAAGTCTGACATACCAAGCTCGCTTGAGATGCAACCGAGTGAGAAGAAATAAGAGCTTATTAGCAACAAACTTGATATAGTGGTGATTGATATTATACAGAACATGCTTGATGGATAACTGCTCTCGAGCTCGCTGGACTTATGCGTTGAGGCTCGTCCGGATCGTGTCCCGAAGTGTGGAGAATTCGGTTTTGTGTGTGCATACAAGCAAGGGAATGCCTATACCGAGGTTGAGTGTCATGTGCGGATGTCTAAATTGCGTTAAAACCAGAGCGAGGGCGGCTGATCCGAACACAATGTGTGAAGCCAGATTCCTTTTGAACGAGATTCCTAGAATATTGACGGGAATGGCAATCATAAGAAAGACCATGAAGTTAGCCACAAGCACAAGTCTCAATTGTCTTCAGACGTCCAACGGAGTAATGAGAAATCCACAGGGTGATGAGAAATATCAACAAGGACTCAAGAACCGATACCGGTGTCATCAACACATGTTTAAGAGCAGCGAAACCCTTTCGATGTTGTTAAAGACAGAGTCTTCGGAGTCGTCACCAGTCTGACATACATTTGTCGGTACATCCTCCACTAACTCATTGTTGTCATCAGTATTTGTATAGCATTGCGAGAAAAACTCACCCCTGTGTCAAAGCCATGTCCAGCCCATCGCCGTACGTCCTGCGTCTGTCAATCTTCTCGTAAAGTGGCAGCTTGAGATATGCGTACTCTGTCACGACAAGTGCTTGGGCAGCTTGACTGACAAAATCACAGAGTATGGTAAGTAAAGAGGAGAAGAGGAGGGGAAAAGACAGGAAGAGAGTTGATCGACAAGGACGGAGAAGTTCTCGGCCAGAGCAGAGAAGGAATGATCAGTAAAAGACTGCTGGGTGTGCCTGTAATCAGCTGCTCTTGTCTCGAGATCACGATAAAGCAAGAGCTGGCCGCAAAGGAGGGCTACGAACAGACAAGACAGCTGGCCATGGGAGAGATAGAAAGCAGAGCAGGTGTGCGAGCCAGCGTGAGTGAGTGAGTGAGTGAGTGAGTGATGGCAGAAGGCTCAGGTTGCAGTCTTTATTTTGATTAACTATTGGCTGCCATTCAGCGTGCTCGTGTCCACTCATGATCACCAGCCATTTCACATGCAGATGCTGAGCCACCTGCTGCAGGAGCGCTAGCAGACAGACATATACATATACAAAGATGTTTCGAGCACATCCCACATGACCTTTGTCAATAGAGTTTCGCTCATTCTGACACCTGCATAAACAAGTGGACCATTGAGTTAGAAAGACTTCATGGTCAATGAGGCATCAGTCAGATCAATGACAGTTCATTCATGCATGGGAACAATCACATACGCTAGCTATAGCAACAAGTACGCTACAACTGACCGATGAGTTGAATGTGGTAGACTGCCGCATCTGCTGCTTGGCAGGAAGGCGCCCATGAAATGTGCTTGCGTTGATCACTAGACGCTTTGCAGCCGCCTTGGCACACAACCTTGGAAGTCACATCCGAGGTGTCCGGGTAAACGTGATTTACAGACTGCATTTATCTGCACTTCGTGTTCTTGCTGCTCGCCAGAGCCGCAATCTAGATTGATGCGTTTTGTTTGGTTGGGCGGCTGAAGAGCTACTCGACGGTCGATGCCCGAGCAGTTTTACAGTAGGAAGCCTCAACTACTACCCGAGGACTACAGAGGGCCCTGAAAGATTCTCGAGCTCACGGCACACACGCCGACAAGGTTTGTTATTTTGCAGGAAATGGATGTTCGAGACCTGGCCTTTTGCTACATTTATGCTGCATGTGACCATGACGCTCGAATGTGCGCTTGCCGATCTCGAGACGCTGAGCACCAGTCAATCTGCCGTCTGAGGATTTCTTTCTTACTAATTATCTTTTGCCATTGTCCAGCTGGAATGCTATTGACATGGCAGCGGCAAGGCACAAACGCTTGCATGCTTGACGTGATAAGTTTACTTATCTGATCCAAATTGCGACCCATTCTCTGCCAAGTATTTCGTTTCTTCTGCAGTCAATGTGCCACCATTGGTCGTGACACGATGAGGGTAGCGACCGAAACGCTTGATGAGGTTGTAGTGATCGCGTTGAATGTCAAAGTACATATCCGTCATACTCATCTGAGTCTTGTCGTGATGTGGTACACGTGACATAAAATCTGTCCAGATAGACATGCCTCTAAGATGCCTCTCCTTGTCTTCAGAGTGCTCGAAAGGCAGCAAGACAAAGGCTAGATGCACCCAGTCGTCATTCTTGTGCCACTGTTTCCTGATATAGTGATCAGTCAACCTCTGCCCTCGAGGATCGCACTTGGTATACACATCCTTGGCCTGCTTGCCCCGCCAGATATTGCGACTATACTGGTCCAGCAGCAGGATACCAGCCAGGACCGTGTCGCGCGAATCGGAGCTCTCGACAGCCTGAAAATCACTTTCGTCTTCGATCAAAGCATTGATGTAGGGCTCATATTCGCGACATTGATTGTCAAACGCCGGATCTCTCATGAAGTATGCTTCGCGGAAGTTCTTCGTCGCGAGTCTATCGAACCATAGAGACAGGATGCTTTTATACGGCAATGATTCGAGCCTTCTAGACATCCTTGAGTCCCTCACCAATCGTGTCGATCTGTTTCGATCGGACCTTCGTCGAAAAGCGAACGTAGCTCAAGCTTTGTGCACTTCCAGATGCCTTTCGGCGCATGCCAAGGTTCAGAAGGAGCTTGGAACATCTTCGTTGTCCATTTCAGGAAGTCGATCCCGTGTTGGCCACAGATGATCAGAAAATTTAAATCAATGATTACGCAGACAACTTCCAGTACGTCAGAGCGAATAGCTATGGTATCGAGCGAGGCTTCAAAGGACACTGCAAGCTTTGAACATGTGCACATCTTCCTGAAAACGGGCATGGACGAGGCGTCAGAACTCAAATAATCTGACAATTCTATTACTCAATTGTCCTATGCTACTTAGGGTACAGCAGTCGCTTGGCAGACTCTGCGCTTGACTCTAATGCATTGTCTCAGACAGACTAGTCGGAGACATATGAGTGCGTGACTCGGCAGTCCTGTCTCTCAACGACCGAAACACTACAGTTGTCATCCGTATAGCAAAACTCGGTCACTGATGGAGGGTACTGGTTCGGGTGGTAGGAATAGACAATTTCCAGCTGGATGCGATCCTTCCAAACCTTGGCTCGGACTGTGCCGTCAGTAACATACTGACAGCTTCTGCTGAATGCTGGCTTCTTGGAACAATATTGTGGATTTTTCCACCTCATTGTCGCTATCATTGGATTGCCTACAGTGAACGTGGGCCCAGCAAACCTCACCTTATCGTCATTCGAATAGAAATGGACATATCGTTCCTCAAGCACCTCCGCATGAATCGAAGTTGAGACTTTCGATGTCTCCTTTGGACATGTGTATTCGAAAGTGAGAAACTTGGACGCTGGAGGTGGATTGTAGCCCGCTAAGGCAACAAAAGCTCTTTTCACGATTGTGTCACCAGGACCAGAAGCGGCAGCCACTGTATCAATCTTGGCTGATGCTTGCCAGATCGTTTCGGTTGTTGAAGCCGCGCTCACAACGATTGAGAGGTGTAGAGCCAGAACAGAAGTTACACTCGAGAAGCGCTGCAAAGTTAGTCAGCGGAATGTTGAAGCCTCGAAGTTGTTACCATTTGATAGTCGTTAGGCAGTCGAGACTCAAGGATTACTTGGAAGTGGTCAAGTATCATTCGGAAGGAGAGCTGTTTTTATATTCACAATGGAAAGGCCAGATTTGCGAACTACCGCGAAAGCAGTTCGGCCAATAGCACAACAGTGCATTGACGAATCCCGGTGTACACAGGAATATTGGAGGTCGATCATGTCTCAAAATCAGAAATAACCATGTCAGGGATCCGAGCTCGGGTCCTGACATATCAGATTCCCCGCGGCTAGCTCTTGAAGCTGAAGCAATATATGACGAACCCGCAATCGCAAGTGTTTCAACCGCCGTTTGAAGAAAGGGGTACAGCAATCATGATAACAGTCGCTATGTGGAATAATGTCGAAATTGGTTCATACTCTATCTTGAGTACTGATCAATTGGGGGATGGATGTTTTGTTCAGCATTGGGCGACTGAGCGAAAATATCCCAGGTTTCAGATGAAGCACGCACTATGCATATCCGATTCAGTATTAGATGCCGACAAGACAATCAAAGACTTTCCGCTACAGTCGTGCTCGTCGTGTAACCTGTCGTGAAAATTGGAGTATTCACAAATACGTCAAATGACAGTTCAAAATGGATGCAGAATCGATGGATTGCTCGCAAGTGTGGAAATCTGCTGCTTCAAGGATTTGACAGCTAAGCTATGAGACTGCCTGCAGACTCAATGCAGCGGTTCGAGTTGTGTCTGAAATCGTTGAGGACGGAATACTCTTGTGAATAGTGCTTATACGTTCGACGCCCTTACTGAGCAAGGGTGAGCATTATCTCCCGCGACGGGTGTTCTGCACTGAGCATCGGTGAAGCAGAATTCGGTCACTCTTGGGCCAAATTTGTTCGGACCATCGACACGATTGAATTCGAGCCCGATGTGAGCTCGCTCGATGTTGGCGAGAGCCGTGGCCTGAATGTCATAGTGGCAGAATACGGCACCCTTTCTATCACAGCTGGACATTCGCTTGAATATGGCGGTGGATCGCATCGGACTGCCTGCCGTGAATGTAGTCGGCCCCCAAGCCTTCACGGTACTATCGGGCGAAGTGAACACGACTGTTTCTCCACCTCTGACTGAGGCAGCGATGGTGAATGTATCTCTTGAAGCCAGTCTGGGACAAGTGTAGTCCATCACAAAACTAGCCCTGCCCGGTGGCGGGTTCCAGCCCTGCAGTGGATGTATCATCGCTCTCTTCTCTACTGCTTGATCGTATTCAGCGATGCTTTCAGCGACATCCAAAGTCGTCGACTCTGCTGCGGTCGTGGCTCCCCCAGTCGCTGGGATCGCAGTAGCCAGACCGCCAAGAGCGTAAAGTGTCAGAGCAGGCAGTACCAAGGAGAAATGCTACGACATAAGTTGCAATTTCGCTGGATTTAGTGGCACCTACCATTGGTGAAGCTTAAAGTCAAGTGTCAGTGGTCCAGTGTGTTTCGTTGGCTGCGACAAGAACTTTATATACCTCGAGCATCGGGATGCAATCACAGCTATCCTACGAAATCATGCTTCGACCATGTGTAACAACACACGCATCTTCATGCAATCAAAGAGTGCCTCGCATTGAGTCGCTGCACATCGGTCACAATGATGTAGAGTGCTATGACACCACTGAGAAGTCGTGCCCTGTTTGCATGGTTTCATATTTTGCATTTTGTCCATATGGTGAGCACGTTGAGCGGAATTGACAGAGAAGACTTGCGGGTAACAATCTATCTGCAACGACACCGGTCCATATCTGATTCTGTCTCGCAAAAACCTCGATAGGTCATAATGTTGTTGCAACAATGACTTTCAGGCATGCAAGTCCAGATACCATACAACTATTGGACGCGCTAAACCATTCTCGATCCTGAGAGACCAGCATCATGTCGTATTCACTCAAGAATAGTATAAGATTGAGCTGTGGTCATATTTCAAGCATGTGAGATCATGTCTAGCAATTGAGATACCGATGCAGAGCTCGATAACCGCTTCAAGCATCACGATATCGCTAGAGGAATAATGCATATGAATTAGTTCAGCAATTCTGTAGAAACAAGCACTGCTGCAAATGGCTGAGCTCCTCCTAGCACTTTTCGATTCGGGGTCTACTCCACAAATGGTTTGACTCGAGTTGTTGCGTGTTACTTCTGTACTCGTTCGAGTATTCGAATACAATAATTTGTTATAACACTCGAGGACAAAGATTGAGCAGAGTGGATTCATTGTGCGATGAAGCTGCGACAGCTTCTTGGTGTTGAAAGGGACTGATGCGTAGAGGCTTGTCTCATGTCTCGCGAGGGCGATGAGAATCGGGCAGAAAGACCTCGTCGAGTACGATCCAAGAACGGGTGCTTGACTTGTCGTCGACGGCGCGTTCGGTGCGATGAACAGCGACCTCAATGCCAGCACTGCATCAGGCTCGACTTGCGATGTGCCTGGCGCACGGTTTCCTCCTCGGCCACATCTTCTAGAGCGTATGACAATTCAATGCAGAGCGCCGCGTCGTCTTCCTCACCACCAACAATCGCAACGACAGCCATGACAACAACTTTCGAAAACCCGAGCAGCACGCTGGACTTTTGGGATTTCAATGATCTCATTTGGCAAGACACATCTGCACTACAGATGAATTCAACGGCATGGATGCCTCGAGAGGCTTCCCTTGGGTCCAACTTGCACAACGGCATGACAGACTCCACGACCTCAAATCCACATGCAGGCTCATTGCCGTTGAATCAAACATCGCCTGCGTCTTCGACCGATACTGGACATGCGTTGGTAGAGAATTTCCTTGAGTCTGTGGCACCACCGATTCTGGCTGCAGTCGAGTTTGGTCCGCGGTGGACATCGACAAAGTTGCTCTTTGCCTCGTTAGCCAGTGCTTCAAACATGGTCCGGTATGCCATTATGGCCTATTCTACTCTACAACAAGGCGATCCAGACTTGAGCGTTTGGCAACGACATAAAGTATACTATGAGAAAGCTGCGAGGTCCTTTGCATCATACATGAATGACATCAAGCAGTCTCGCACCAATCCTTTCAACGACTTGCAATTTCCGTTGGCCACATCTTTCTTTCTTGCGTATAATGCACTTCTGACAAATCGTGTTGAGGAGGCGCAGTCCGTTCTCAAGGATGCCGCGACACTGGTTCATACATTTCATTCAGAGTCATTTTCATTGTCTGAGAAGCGCCTGTTTTCATGGGTCAGGCTTGTAGATGCTCGTGCGTGTTTAGCTGGCGGAGAAGGAGCTTTTCTCAATGAGACCGATAGTGAAGCATTTTCGCCGGACGCGCATCCGAAAGACGAATTGCTCATCAGCAGCATGGTATCATCCCAGAATATGGACACACAAATTGAGGAAGTTCTCTTCGATGTACTGCATTCGCCCGGCCTGATCTTTTACCAACGTGTACAGTCTATCATGGCACGAGTCAGTAAGATCGATCCTTGGCATCGCACACGAGGCACAGTAGCAGATGAGACGGAGGTAATGAAGATCGCAGAAGACATCAAGCGGGATCTCGATGAACTTGGAGGTGCACGACCGTCTTTAACAGATCACGCCGTCTCTGGCAGACTATCTGTACGACACTTAGGTTGGAGCATCGCTGTCGCTATCACACATATCTATCGCCTCTACTGGGCAAACTACGAGGCTGCATTCATCCATTTGCATCGTGTAGCACACAAGCATTTGCCCGCTACCAAGGAGGTGTCGAGGGCAAAGACCACCATCAAGACAATTGCACGTCTCTTGCAGCAAGAAGATGACCGACCACTTCCAGTCAACTTCATATGGCCGCTTCTAATGGCTTGCTGTGAAGAAGATACCGCAGAAGAACGAAATTGGATGATTGGTGCCATAAGAAGTATGCAAAGTGGAACTTCCAATGCCAAACCTATAGCGGATGTGCTTGAAGAGGTCCATCGACGACAAGACGCAACTGGACAACGCGTCGATGTCAGACAGACGTCCATGGATTTATTCAATATGTCATTTGCAGTCTTTTGACACGCACGACTCCGTTCATATGTACTTAATTTCTGTGAATATGTATTTAATGATGACTACGTACATCAAGGAGAAATAAACAATTCTTCAACCCATCTCTGACTAGCTCATGTGTAGACTCAAACAGCCTCGACATGGGTGCTGAATTCTTTGCCATCGATACTTCCGTGAACAATGCCATCCGGACCAATCTCCTTGACATAACTGCTTCCAGGCTTGACGAAGCCAAAGAGTTCGTCCATCTGGTCAATGCGAAGTCCTTTGGTCTCGTGGATGAAGAAGTATGCATATACAGTCGCTCCGAGCAGCATGCTTGCGAAAAAGATGTATACACCATATCCCATTCCAGTGTACATGGAAGGTAGAGCCTTGGTCACGACATATGTCCATAACCAAACACTCATTCCAGCCCATGGACCCGAAATGGACCTGAGTGAACTCGGGAAAATTTCTGCGGAGATGATCCACTATTTGTGTCAGTATACCGCACTGAAAGATGTCTTGCTGCGCTTACAGGTAAGCCATTGGCACCGAACGACCAAGTAGCGCCGAATATCTACAAGAGCGTTAGACAATGGCACTTTCGCCTATCAAAATGATGTATGCGTACCATAATTGCTGAAGTCGCAGCTTTCCCACCTGCGATTGAACTTGCACTCTTGATACCTGTGGTGGTAGGTTTTGCCAGTGCGATGTAGCCAGCCAAGTAGTACTGGCAGATTGCGCAGCAGACACAGGAAATCATCCAAGGCTTCTTTCGACCAAACTTGTCGATGAAGAAGGTGAAGAATATGACTGATCCGGCGGCCTTGATCAGACCATAGATACCGGTCCAGAAAGTCGTGTCTGTCAGACCGATGGAGGTAAAGATGGTGGGCGAATCTGCACATGTCAGTCCTGGTCGTCAAGTACATGTATCAAGGCACATACAATAATTGATGGCAGCGGCACCAGACCATGCTTGCCACATGAACATGATGAATACAAGCGCGAAACGGTTGCGCATGCCGGGCATTACAGATTCCTTGAGCGCGCCTTTGCAGAATGCTAGGAAGGTCGGTCTTTCTCCAGTACTGACGGCTCGCTCATAAGCAATCTGACTCTTGACATAGGCGACATCTTCAGCGATATACTGATGGTCTTCTGGCAACTGTCGGAAATAGCTGTAGACCTGAAGAGCTTCGGCATCTCGACCACGTTTTATGAGCCACAGAGGTGATTCACGAATGAATGGGATTCCTAGTGCCAACAAGCCTGCAGGAAGTAGTTGCACACCCACTATGTTTGTGAGATTTATGACCATGAAAGCACCATCTTTGTGCACTCACTGGGTAAGATCCACGCGACACTGCTAGTAGTGGCAATATGCTTCTTCACACCGTAATTGATCCAGAATCCGATGACAGCACCAATCTGGTATGAAGATTCGAAGCTTGTATCGTCAGTACCGTACGAGAAGAATTTTGATGATTAGCATACAATCCAGTCAATCGGCCACGAATGGCCGGCGGAGAGATCTCAGCGATATAAATAGGACACACACTGGCAATGCCACCAACTCCGACACCAGTCAGCAGTCTGCCGGCGTATAGAACTCCGAGATGACCATTTGCAGCGGTACAGAGTGCTCCGCCGATGAGAAAGACGAGGTCGGACAGGATGACGGTCCACTTTCGCCCAAGCAGTTCCAGCGAGAAGAACATGAACAAGGCACCAAAGAAGCCTCCTGCCGAATCTGACAAAGGTCAATTGCTGAGCCACAAGCTCTGTTTACATGTATACGCACAGATACTCGTCAAATTACTGGAAACGTTGGCTTGTTCGCCCTTGGTCATCTTGCTCAAGCCAAAGTCTCGAAGAAAGGACTTTTGCGTGATGGTGGTGCCGATAAAGGCAGAGTCGTAGCCGTAGGCCATGACGCCCATGGCGACGATGAGCGACGACGCATAGACTCGCCAATTGTAGACTTGTGGAGGCGTGGGCCTGTCTTCCTTTGCCCTTGCAAACCCAGTCATGGTTGTGTATCCTCTGAACGTTCACTCAGATGGAGGTCGAATCAGGCTTCGAAGAAAGTGCTTGTCGATCGACCAGGCACAAAATCCGGGGAAATGCTACCGATTATATATGTCTGGAAACAGCGCTCGCCTGGCGTCAAAGCCATGTGACACAGACGATTGAGGCGACAACCTTGAAACCAAGCACTTCCTGCAGCGCGCCGCACACCAAGCAGGGAAGCGACTTCCATCTGTACAAAGTCCGCGGTGATTGGAGACTTTCGTGGGGAAATTCGAGGAGATGCGACGAGTGACACGCGCCACAAACTTTGTCGCGTCGCTTCGCCTCGCGTCGCTTCTTTTGCACCAGTCAGACGATCTATACTGGTGTGAGCAGAATACCGACTTGCAGTTTCGAGGCAAATGGATTGCGATATTAGGACAACTTCAGGCGTCGCTTAGACTCCGCAGTTGTGTCTGGGGGATGGATCTTCAACAGCCACCTGCCATCGCTCGCTTCCGCGTGGTAGACGAGGAGTGTGCGAGATGTTGTGCGGACCGCTGTCGACTCTTCTCGGTCGTCCAGGGTGACAGACCTATATAGACTTGAGTAATAGCCAAGATACAAGAGAGTCGCATTCATAATCACTACAATCCAGAAGTACAGCAGTACACCAGTTCAGCATGGCACCTTCAGTAAGCAACACAAGTGCTCCGTCTCAAACAAAGCCCTATCCTCCTGGAATTCACGTACCTTCCCTCACATTCTTTGATGCGACGCAACGACAGGAAATCGACTGGACCACTCAGCGAAAACATCTCGAATTCCTTGTCAAGTCTGGCGTTCATGGAGTGGTGCTCGCCGGCACGAACGGTGAAGCAATGACCCTCACGCGATCGGAAAAGTCGGAGCTGGTGAGTCTGACGAACAAGTTGAGACAAGAAGCAAGGTCGAACCTCGCCATCACACTGGGCACGAGCGGCACGAGTACGCGCGATGTTCTGGACGACTGTGATGCAGCGTACAGGGCAGGAGCCGACTTTGTGCTTGTCTTAGTTCCTGCATTCTTTCATTTTGCCATGACGCAGGACGCCATCTGTGCATTTTTCGAAGAGGTCGCAGACTACAGTCGAGTACCTGTCCTGATCTACAACTTTCCTGGAGTCGCCGCGGGTCTCAACGTCGACTCGAATATGATTGATCGCCTCGCAAAGCACGCCAATATCGTGGGCATCAAGCTCACTTGTGGCAGTATTGCCAAAGTCACTCGAGCTGCTGCCACACATTCGCCCAAGGACTTTGCAGCTCTCGCTGGTCAGAGTGATTGGTTGGTCCCTGCTCTGGCAGTAGGAGGCACTGGATGTATCACAGGCGTGGCAAACTTGTACCCTCTACTGTGTCTAGCGACCTACAACGAGTACATCAGAGGCAATCTCCAGGAAGCACAACGCTTGCAAGGTCAACTTGCGCTTGCCGAACTCGGATTCGGCGATGGCGGAATCAACGGCACCAAATGGGTCGTGGGGGAGCTATTAGGATACTCTGATGAACTGCGACATTGTCGCAAGCCATATCCACAGTATCTCGACAAGCAAAAGAAGGAGTGGCTATTGAGACAGGTCAGAATTGCAGAACCCGAGGAAGCAAGGTTGCAAAAGCTCAGTAGCTAGATTATATCTCTTCTGCATAGTTCTGACCTTTGATATTTTATGTACATACTATGTTATGAGTGCTGTGCCACTTGATTTCCGCATCGTTGAAGCACAAACCACGTAAAGTGATTGTTGATGAGTGTAGCTCCCACGCTTCGCTCTATTCCCGGTCAGCATCGAGTGGAAAGCGTGCACGACTGCTAGGTGCGCCGAAGACGCGATCCATAATCTTGGCACAATCGCAACAGATGAGGAAGCAACACATTCCCCCGCACAAACAAGCGACGCGAGGCGACGTTCCCCCTTCCACACCAAAAACTCGAATTAGGAAGCGTCCTGGAGATGGTGGCGTAGACAAACTGCTTTGTGGAGCCGATACAAATTTGAGAATGTTCAATCACGCACGTAGACTCATACAAGTACTGTGACAGCAAGGCTCTTGCAAGGACAAATATCAAGTCTTTGCTTCCAGTGATTATCATTAGAAAGTAACTGAACCAAAGGAAAAGCAAGGTATTCAAGCATGGCTATCGATCGACGACCGATCATAACAGTGATTGGCTCTCTGAACATCGATCTGACCACTTTTACCTCCAGGATCCCAGAAGCTGGAGAGACGCTCAGTGCAAATTCATTCCTGACTGGCTCTGGCGGTAAAGGAGGCAACCAGGCCGCAGCTTGCGCGAGACTATCCAGAAGGAAAAACGACCTGCGGAACGGCACGGCAGATGTCCGTATGGTTGGCGCCGTCGGAAATGACCTCTATGGCAAGACGTTGCGTGACGACTTGGGAGCTAGTGGAGTAGACACTTTGGCCGTGTCAGAGTGTCAGACAGAAACGGGTGTAGCCGTCATATTAGTCGAGGAGACTACGGGACAGAATCGGATTCTCATTAATGCCGGAGCAAACAAGACCCTGGTGCCTGCGCAGTTTGCGACGGTGCCAAGTCCCACGCCAGACTTGATCATCTTGCAGCTCGAGATTCCTGTAGAGACGACACTACAGATACTCACAGTCGCACGTTCCACAGGCGTGCCGGTGCTACTGAACCCAGCACCAGCTGTCCAACTACCACCAGAAGCATATCAGGGCCTCACGCACCTCGTACTAAATGAGACAGAGGCCGCAATACTGTCCGGTCGTAGCATCGCCGAACTCGAGCAAGACAGTTCATTACCCCTTGTGGCGGCACACTTTCACGAAAAAGGAGTCTCAAAAGTGATTATCACACTAGGCGGTCGTGGCGTGTTTTACTCGTCAAAGCACGGCGGAGAGCAAGGCTTGGTGCCCGCCAAGAGAGTAGAGGTCGTTGATACCACTGCCGCCGGAGACACTTTTGTCGGTGCATATGCCCTGGAAGCCGTCAAGCCGACCTTCAACATTGCAAAGGCGGTTGCTCTCGCGAATAGTGCCGCCGCAATAACAGTCGGACGAAAAGGCGCTCAACTGTCGATTCCGTGGCTTAATGAACTTCCCTAGACTGTATTCAACGCTGTGGCAGCAATTGTTGAGTAGGGACAATCGAGTTTCATAGGTATTCGAGTCGAGCGTCCGATGCGTATTGCAAACAAACACTAAGCTTTAGACGAATGCCTCTCCACTTGAGAGCGAAAGCGAGGTTAGAAACAGTTGAAGCCAAAACATTACTCACAGGTTTCGGACAGCTCGAGCTCGTCACTCATGAGAATATTTGGTAAGCAAGGCTTTTTTATCCTTCTCCCGTAACTACGCGAGTGGGAGTGTTTTCTATTAGGACCTATGGTCTGCACATCTCTGCCCATTAGTATTCATAGTATCGTAACTGGTGTGCATGTGAATTTGCAGAACAAAACAATAAAAATGATGATAACAATTCGTGCTAAACATAAAATTACGGAGAAAAATACAATACTATTCAAACGCGTGTGCCGCGTGCTCTCGCACTTGATCGTACGGCCGACGAAGATTCTAATCTGCGAGGCGAGGATGAAGGGTCAGCATGTGAGGAAGATCAATCCTCCGTGTACCGTAAATTATCCTCTGCCTGGGTTTTCAAAAGCCTCGCGATCATCAGTCTGCGGGCGGCGCGCAGATTGCGTCCGGTGGCCTGAATGACGGTGATGAGTTCACCGTCGTCCAGTTCACCGAACACATCCCATTGTTTGCCAGATGGGCCCAACTCATGCTTGAGTGAATACGCTAGATCGAGTGGCGTTAGAATTTCTTTTGCCTCTTCCAAGAAGCCCACGGCCGCAGGGGCCTCGTGGCTGCTGTACAGCACATCATTAAAGGCTTTGAACCTGTTTAGCAGTTCTAATGAGAGTAAACCTTCATCGATGAAATATTCCCAAGGGACAATCGCACAAGTGGTGTTTCTTTTATGACTTCGTGGTTCCTCACATTTGGCGTCGTGCAGTGTGAAAGGTGAAACAAAACGTCCATTATAGAGATCTTTTTCGTATCTCTTCGAGCTGAGTAGTCACCGCTGAGTAGTCACCACTAAGTAGTCATCGCTGAGTAATCACCTGTGGCAACGGGAATGCGAGAGTGAGCCGTTGACTACATATTCGGGCAACAGTGCCCAGATACATGTGTAGTCTGAGTCCGTCAATGTCGACGATAGACCGCAACGTCTCAAACAGCCTTGCATAACACTAGAACATATGTCGATCCAGATTATTGAATGGACTGAATAGCAAAAGTTAGACGGCTTTTTGTAGTAGTCCGTCTCGAGCACTCTATTGATGTTCCTAAACTACGGTATCAGATCGAGTCGATAATGTCCAAGACCGGTGAAGTACTGCCCAACCATCATTCAGTCAGTAGTCCTTTCAACTTCAGATATTTGACAGCATCACAAATTTTGAGACAACCTGGATTTGGTTTGAGAACTTATTTTCCGAGTTTCAAAGATCTCCTTTCCTCGTCCGACAAGATGTGTGCAATCGGCTCTGTTTGTTTGTTGTTTATTGGATAGAGTATTGTGGGAAACTACCAGGTACGCTGCAAGCGTCTTGCACATGACTTACAGGAGTTCACATCGACGAAGATCATAGCAGAGCAATGAATTGGCATTGCCCATGCATACAAACCTATATAGGGAAGCTTGATGCAATTATCCTCGTCTATAGCTATACATGTTGCTCGGAAGCCCGGCAGGGACCACATGAGATGTTTCTTACCATAGAGGCTTACAACAATATGCATCGAAAGCTCGTCTGGCTCAGCTGCAATCTTATGATATACGATGTGTTGATTGGATGCAGCCACGAAATAAAACACTTTCGGACAAGATTGTAGCAGCAGTGGCAAGCTCGAGGGCGTCACTGAACAAAGTTGCAATAGATTGAATGACGAATGACAAACTCATGTGAGGACGATGCTAGTCAATAGATTGAGCTGTGTCACACTAGATATATTTGTGTTTATAAAGCTGAAAACATTTTTGAAAAACTTGCAATATTGGGACATTTGGTCAAAAATGGCGCTTCAATCATGCCCAGCTGCAGGTGCCGAGCGAATCGAGCTTGCATGAGCGGGTGGCTCCATAAGCCTGAGCGTGTAATCCGCTTCATGGCTCATTTTGTCCATCCTGAGCATTACTATAGCATCTCCCACACCAATGCAATCAAACAAGTGATATATCCTGTGAACACATTATGATACTATCTAGGTCGAAACGCTCAAGCTCAATTCAGACGGGTATGATATCGGCAGTCCAGCATGAGCGTGTGCAAACCTGAAGCTCGGCTGATACGCTGGGCTTGTCCCAAAAGATGCCTTGGCTTAACGCCATTTTTGAAGAATGTACGTAATTCTGAACATGTAGAATCCACTGAGCATTGTGGTGTCAGTCATTGGAGTATAGACGCCCAATTTCCATGAATGCTCGGCTCCAGTATGCAGCGCGTGTTGTAAATTGACACCATGCTTTAGATCGATGTATCTTCAAAGAGCACCAACTGAGAGGTTAGAAAATCAAAACAAAAAAACACACTACACGAACCTTTCGGCCAGCTCGAGTATTCCGCGCTCGAACCCTGTTTAGAAAGAGGTAGACTGCACTCTGACAGCTGGTACCCGGGACGATAATGAGCCACATCTCCCAGGCGAGGATAGAGGGTCCACATGCGAGGACGATAGGTCCTCCGTATACCTCAAATTATCCTCCGCCTGCGTGTCTAAAAGTCTCGCGAGCATAACGCCACGAGCTGCGCGGAGATTGCGTCCGGTAGCCCGGATCACGTTGAATTCATCGCCGATATCAAATTCGCCGAAAACATCCCAGTCCCTGTTTGCGCGGGACAGCTCGATCTTCAAAGAATAGGCGAGATCAAGTGGCGTTAGAACCTGAATGGCCTCCTCTAACGAGCCGATGGCCACGGGGGCCTCGTAGCTTGTGTAAAGCATATTATTAAAACTTTTGAACCTGCTCAGTAATTCATCTGAGATGAGGTTCTCTTGAGTAAAATATTCCCAGGGTACAATGGAACAAGTGGTCTCGCCCACCTCGGAAATGTAGAAGGGTGCAGCGGCATTCGAGAAGACGTAGACTTGGTTTCGTTCTTTGTCCTGTGGTTCGTGTGGATGAGCCTCACTACTGGAGCGAATGATCTCATTCTGTGACGACATCTGCGTGGTTGGAACGTCTGAGCCAAGATCCACGAATATATGGCGTTTCGCGAGGAATGCCTCAAGTTTGTGAAAACCGACCGGGAATGCGGTAACAACAAATCCGTTCTTGCCAATGGCACAAAAAACGTGGACACTTCCATGTTGGTCGTCTCTAATAACCGCCAAAAGCCCATCTCTATCATCGTCCGCCTGCGTCTCATGAATGGCGAAGTCTCCGTGGATCAGATCATTTATCGCTCGGAATGGAAAACTGATTCTGGCGGCACTGAAGTTCCTCTCGTGTTTTCTCAAAATGTGTAACCATCCAGCAGCTCTGTGTCCGAGCTCTAGAAAGAGAATGGAGTGGGATAGACCGGGCGCATTCTCGCTAAACTTCCAGAGAGCTAATAGATCCTCACGTGTGAACTTGATTCCATTGTGGGATAGTTCATCGACAATCAACATGAATTGCTCGAGATCGTCTTCAGGAAGGTACAACTTCACTCTCTCGTTATGGCTTGGTTGGTCCGCAGTGGACGAGGACGTTTGATTCGCAGTGGATGAGGACATTTCTTCGCGATATTTGTATCTGAGACGAAAGTATTGAGGCAGCTATGACGGACTCCTTGGTTACAGAATAAATCCTGCTGAGAAGCTACTTATGTAGCGTAGCATTCGCAAGGCCCGGACGAGACTCTGAGTCTGATCAGAAGATCAATTCCATTCCTCTTTCTTTTTCATTTGATCACATTCGGTGTGACTCACATTTGTGGAAATCAGTCGAATCATTGCTTGATTCGACTCGATCAATGGCTACTGCGGCATTGATTTGTCATGCCTGCCTCGAGACATCGATGCTGATCAAGGGAGGAAGACATATAGCGAGTCTTCATGGCAGAGTTACAGTCTCTTTGCATCGCCTGGGTCGACCTTGGTCAGAGACATTGCATTGCACAATTGACTAAGCTGTGCTTTTAGTGCGCCTGCTAGCTCCGTAAGGAATTGGGGTTGCTGTGACTTTGAACTGCATCAGGGGCGATGAATATTCACAATTTCAGTGAATTGTATCGTCTACATTTACCATCTATTAGGTTTATTTCTGCCGAGGCTTATCAAACGACATATTGGCGAGAATATGGTATGGAATTATATGTCGGTAAAGAACGGGTGAGGGGTCCGTTTGTTACTCGGGCTGGCTTCTGACTTCAGAAGTTCACTAGTTCGAAGTCGACCTAAATATCACTAGCACTACATCGACTAAAAGGACTAATCTATAGACTGGACAAAGACAGTACCAGTCTAGTGGGCTCACTTGAGCAAGGCGACGTGGCTACGAGCCTGCCAGTCGGCAAGAAGAAAACTTGTCAACTTAGGCATAAGGTCCTTGATGCTGGACAAAAAGCATTTATGTCGGATCAACATACGGTTTCAGAGCTATACAAGGTGATATAGTATCGATGAATTGACCAATTCAGCAACGAGATGAAACACTTCCGGATATAATTAAGTTGGCCGGGACGGAGCACTGCCAGAACAGTACTGCAGTTGGTTTGAAGACTGATGATTACTTGACGTGAGGACGATACTGGTCGATAAATGTAGCTGTGCCACACTAGATATATTTGTGTTTATACAATTGAAAACATTCTTGAAAAACAATGTCTCGAGCAGTCCTTACATTTCTGCCAGTGGCCCGGATGGTGCTGTAACCCCGACCCGCTTTACCAAACTCACCAAAAACCTGAACATCTAATCCCGCTAAAGTGAGTTCGTTGTTCAGTGTGTAGGCGAGGTCTAGTGGTGTCAGATGATGTCGTTGCCTCTCGATAGAACGTTCGTCAACCCATTCTTCGTGCCACGTATATGTCACGTCATTGAACTCCTCGAAGCGCTTGATCAGTGATTCAGACACGAGACCGTCGTCCGCGAAAAACTCCCAGTCAACCAATTCGTAAGATGTTTCGCCAAGTTCCGAAATGTAAATGGGACATGCAGCATTCCACACGACGAAAACTTGAAAGTATTTCTCATCATGGGTGTCGTGAGGCCGGGCAATGGTTAAAGAGGTACCGATGTCATCGTGTGCTGAGCATGGATTCAGCGAGCATTCCAGATCAAGCTCTGTTGCCAAATACTGTTTTCTCAGAAACACTTGTAGATTGCGGACAGCCGCAGCTGGAAGAGAGCTTATTGCGTATCCATTATAGCCAGTTGCACAAAAGACGTACATTCGAGCTCCGTGCTCAGCGCTGAGTATGGACACAAAGACCTTTTCTGTATTGCGACCGCGATCTCTCTGAAGTGTCTGATAACCGTTTAGTACGTCTCGTGTGAAGCGAACAACGGTGTCGACCTGAAAACATGCATCATGCTGGGAGTGTCCGCGTAAGACATGTAACCATCCACTCTTCTCAGCTCCTATCTCCAATAACAAGATCGATTGCGTCATGCCCGGGGCGGTTGCCATGAATCGCCAAAGTTCCATGGATTCTGTTTCACATAGTTCAGCACCATGATGGCACAAGTCATTCCTGATCGACACGAATTGATGTACTTCCTCTGGAGAAAGGCTGACCTTTGTCGGAACTCCAGGAACAACGACCGGACTGTCTTTTGAGCATGAAGACATGTCGCTCCGTAAGGAGTTAGATCGAATTCGGGCCCGATTGAAGACAGAAGGGGCCCAGCATAACGAACTTATAGAGCAAAAGTGCCTTGGCCTTACAGCCTTCTGATCGGCCGCGAGCCTCGATTGCATGCCATCCCTGATGCAGATTCTAAGTGCTCGTTCTCATTTCCTCCCAATTTCGATGAGGCCAGCCGCTCCAGAGGCCGTCATCACCTCAAGCGAGACTCCCTCCGGAATCTGTCAATAAGATCATAGGCACGCAAGACCAAGTACAAGTGCAGCACTACTCGAATTCGGCAAAACGCTTCTTGTGTGCACATTGTCCATGTAGTCTGTAGCGTCGTTCACGAGGCACGGCTTCTCAGAATCACGCAAATTCCACACCCAGAATCCTGCTCAACGTGCCATGTCAATCAGTAGCAAGTTCATGTGTAGTGTGTCACTGACACCTGTAAGCCAGTACATGTATATGTATCAGTCCAAGCCAACAACATATGATATACAAGTACATCTCCATGCTGGCTACAGTAGCTATAGATAGCTAGCTACAGAGCTAGAGTTCATGAACTTCTTGTCAACCACGTACGCAACTACACGAAACGTCGTGCAACAATTTCTGCGGAAAGTATTGCTTCTTACCGTAGCTGCTCCCGCTATCACGTGCCTGCGCGCTTGTCGACGAAATCAAAGTTTCGTTTTGATTTCAATGCATTGCATTGAGGTACAGCTTTCTATCATCACACTGGATCTGGAGATTCCTCGACATGCGCTACCGCTAATATTGTTCATTCAGTCGCCTGCCTCGGCGCTACGGTGTCTTTAGGCTTCATACCATATCAATCGGGCTGCAGCAAGACCGAGTAGTCCTTTGAATTCGACCACAGGCTTTCATGTCCTGGACATCATGGTTACAGTCTGGGTAGGTGTTCAATTATATCTCGCTGAGTGTCTCTGACAAGGACCAGGGTGGCAGCAATCACAGGCTCGGCAGAGCCCGTTTATGGAGAGGCAGCGATACACTCGATCAATTCAACAGTGACACCAGAAGCCGCATACTCTGAATTGGACGTGGACGACTACAAGTGGGTCGCTCCAGATTGGGGAAGCAATGTCGAGACGCAAACGTTTTACATCGCCGCTGAGAGTGGCCATATGTGCTTTGCTCAGATTATACATTCGAATCCCACGTAAGTCCTCGATGCGCTTCTCATTTCATGGGCGAAGTCAGAGAACTATTTCTGACCTTGCAGTGGCCTGCAATATACCGCACAATTCACATGCAGGATATTCGATCCCGAGAAGCCGGAAGCGAATGTCTGGACGTCCACCTCTCTCGAAGACTACTCCACTGAGCACGACGACCATCGAACATTCTCAGCTAAAGGCGTCAAAGTCTCCCTCAGTGACGACAATCGCACGTATAGTCTCAAGATCACAGTGAATCCCGAAACGATCGTCGACTTCCAAATGACTCGTGAGACACCTGCATTTAAGATTGGCAAGGACGGCTACACCATATTCGGGACTGATGTGGACAAACCATGGGGAACCATGCGACACTTGTTCTGGCCCAGATGCACCGTGTCTGGAGTCATCTTGATCAAAGGCGTGCCTCTCGATGTGAAGGGCCGAGGTCAATTTATTCACGCATTACAGGGCATGAAGCCACATCATGCAGCACGAGCCTGGAACTTTGCCAACTTTCAAGGGAAACGAATCAGTGCTACAATGATGGAATTTACCACACCGGACAGTTATAATGGTACAAAAGTCAATATCGGTGGCATCGCTTTGGACGACAAGATTCTTAGTGCAACGATCGACAATACCGCAGAACATGTCGAGACTAGACTAGATCCAGAAACGGAGTGGCCAGAACCGACAAAATTGAAATATGAGTGGCGCGGCGTGACAGCTGATGCTAGTGAGCCCAGACGCAGTGTCTACGCCATACTGGAACAAGACTTGCACCGCAGACTAGAGAGGGTCGATGTGCTTGCTGAAATACCTCAATGGTTGAAGAAGATTGCGCACGGTGTCAGTGGCACGAAACCATTCATTTATCAATATGCGGAAACTGCAAAAATTATCGTCAAGGTGGGTGAGGAGACGATCGAAGATGAAGGCACTCTCTACATCGAGGCAACATTCATCAGCTAGACTGGACAGCATCACGTTTGCGATGTGAAGAAAAGGGGGCCAGCACAAATGTCGCCTCGACACATCGAAAGGGCGTGTCGTAAAGCGTGCTTGCATCTATACACTTTCCGTGACGCACGACACTGTATCATTCCTGGTAGATAGAAAGAGAGGGCAGGGGGTGAAGGAGAGCGACATAGTATGTACGAGGTCATCAGCTGCAGCATAGCAATCTTATTCTAATAATATTGGACGATACAGTCGATACCATCATCTCGTGTTTCTGTTGTGATCTTTCACGCGCGCACTCTCCGATCCCCTTGCATACCCAACACAGATCATGGCGGGATATCTTTGACATGTGTTGCTCATCAAATGTGCTTGGATATTGCCTCACACCTAATCATAGCATTGTGCTTCCCTTCAAATACTCGAATGTATTGATCTTCACGCATCTCACCCTCGATATGATTTACCATATTTCCGTGTAAATATCTGTATCACAGTTGAAGTTGCCAAATTCTCTCCAGCATATCAAACATGATGTCCTTGTTTAGAGCTAGGATGACTTTCTGTTTTGTACATTCTTTATTGCTGTTATATTGCATCAAACCAAATGGCTAAGTCAAAGCCTGGCTGGCCCAATGGTTAAGGCGTGCGACTTCTACTTCCTAGATATCTCAAGATTGCGGGTTCGAGTCCCGCGTCGGGTTTGGTTTTTCTTTTGCGCCATCCATACATGAAAAAGCCACTCCATTGTTAAACATTTTCACGACATCTGAATGGACAAGTTGCAGATGAAGAATGCTTCGAGTCTATTCTAAACCAATTTCTACGCTTGTGCTATGTAATGTCTGTGAAACTTCCAAGGATCTATGCCCAATGTGCCCATGACTTGTAGTATAAAATTCTATTCGGTATCCGAGTCCTCCGGCTTGGGTGTGCCGGGAGGCGTACTCAACCAATTGATGTGACGGAGTCGTCGTCTGGCCTCGCGCTCCTTCAACTGATTACGGTTCATTTTCTTCTTCTTGCCGAGCTTGGCTTTCGCCTTTTCGCCACCAATGTCGCCGTTATCGTCGAATTTGGCGGCGTCGACGGCGCTCTTGCCCTGCGTGGTGATTCTGCCATCGGCAATGGTCCATTTCTCGGGACACAAGGCAGAGACGAATTCGTCATTGTGGGAGATCATGACGACGCCGCCTGACCAGTCCCGGATGGCCACGGCGAGGCCGCCGAGGGAGTCGCGGTCCAGGTAGTTGGTCGGTTCATCCAGCACTAGCAAGTGGGGTTTCGCCCACATGGCGCCGGCAATGACAACCTTGACTTTTTGACCGCCAGACAGTCCTCCGATTTCGTTGTTGTCGGCGATATCGCCATCGAGTCCGACCGTTTCCAGGTGTTTTCTGATTTCGGCAGGGTTGAGATCGCGGGAACCAAGACCTTCTCGACCGGCTTCCCAATCGTCGAAGCGTTGAATGAGTTTGTTCATGCCGAGCTCGATCAATTTTTCTCGCGGCAGCCACATGTTGTGTCGCATTTCCATCATCTTCCACTTTATTTCATACTGGAAGGATTTCTTGAGCTTCTGTCGACCGACAATGTACTCTATCCTTCTGTTCTCCATTTCTCCTGTCTTCGGATTCTTGATCGGAATGTCGGTGTCAGTGTCAGTTTCGGAGATCTTTCGAGTCTCCTTCTCGAGGACTTCCTTGTCCTCACCGAATTGGTATCGCCATTGAATATACTGGTTCGGAGTGAGGTGCACATGCTGATTGACGTGATGCAGCGAGTGCTGAGCAACATAACCTACACGCAGATTGGGATGCTTCTCGACCTTTCCTTCTTGTGGGATCACTTCACCTGTCAATACTTTGATGAAGGTTGATTTTCCTGCTCCATTCTTGCCGATGATACCAATTCGTGAGGACAGCGATAGAGCTGCAGAGACATTGTACAAAGATGGTTTCTCCACTCCGGGATATGTGAAGGTACAATCGCGGAGTCGCAGGATAGCTTTGGTGCGAGAATTGATACCAGTCAAGATTCCTGGAGGAGGGAACGAGAATGCGACATTCGTGGCAGTAAGAGTGTAGTAAGACTTTGCTTCTGGCTTTTGCTTGACAAAGTCAGACAGATTTCCTGGATAATAGGCCAACTTTTTCGATTCGTAGTGAATGATGTCTGTGCAGACAGCATCAAGGAAGCCGGAATCGTGTGAAACAATGATGGATGTGATCTTGTCCTGGGAGTTGAGGTAGTCTTGTAACCAGGCCACATTGGTGGTGTCCAAGTGGTTCGTGGGTTCATCGAGAAGGAGGATATCGACATTGCTCATCATGGCTCGAGCCAGCTCAAGCTTCATTTTCCAACCTCCAGATAATGCTCCGACATTTTGTTCTTGACGGACTTTCTCAAACCCAACTTCTTCCAAAACCTTTCGCACCTGTTCTTCGGTTTTGTGCTCGAAATCCTTCTTTACAAATGAATATACAGACATGTCACCCTCCTCGCCCTGCAATTTGTGTTCAACGAAGAATGGTGTCAATTCGTCTGCTGACGGGAAGCCCTCGACCTTGCCCTCGCTGATGGCTCGCAGCAGTGTTGATTTACCAGCACCATTACGAGCACAAACACCATAACGCTTGCCACGGAATAGCTTCAGTGTTGTCTTGTTGAGCAACATCATGCCACCATATGCAAGCGAAAAATCAGTATCTACAATGGGGATCTCTCCCGTGACGGGCGTGTCCATGCCGCTCACGCGCTTGTATTCCTCCCAGAAGAAGGAAAAGATCTGCTTGGCAGCATCGAGCGAAGAACCAGTAGCAATTGGAGCCAAGAAGATGGCGATTGTCTTGTCCCAAGTCTTCTTGTAGTAATCTTTGGCCTTGATCATATCGGTAATCATCTGTGAGACAAAGAGCAACAGTTCTTCGTCCTCCTTGCCTTTGGTAGTGGTGTACTTTGCGACGTAAGCTTGTACATCCTTGACATTCGCAGTCTCGGCTGATGCCGGTTCTTCAGCACCAGCAGCATGCAGTGTAGCCAGCGCTCGAGTGGCCAGAGCACGAACTTCTGGCATGGAAGCAGTCTCAGCGACTCGCTTAACTCCAGGGACGAGGTCCTTGAGGAAGTCTGCGCATGTGGTCGGATCTGGTACTAATCGGACAAGGTTATCGACGACGACCGCAGTCTGTCTTTGTGTGTTGACTCCGAAAGCGGCGTCCATCATCGATCTCTTGAGTAAAGGTGTAAGCAGTGCCAGGGTAGGTGGACCGACCTCGGCAACAAAGGTGGTGTGCGAAAGAGCTCTGATACATTCCTTGATGCCTGACGGGTCGGATAGGGCGAGTAAGATATGAGGCATAGACTTCTCGAGATCCTGGTTCTGAACAATGTCGGTAATTTTCTTCATGCTCAGAGTGGCCTTTTCAGACACCTGCGACTTTGTGTCATGAATGCACGAAGCGACGACCGGAACTACATTCTCGAGTCGCTCTCCCATACGTTCTGGCGCCTCCGCCGCGATACCTTCGAGGATGGTGAGGGCAGCAATTCTGGATTGCCATTTTACCGAGCCGTCCTGCAGATAGACGAGAACGACGGGCAGGACGTGAGTAGAGAGTGCATATGGCTCGCTAGCACGGAGCAGGTTCTGAATCGCAAGCTCGGCAGCTTCTCGCACAACTTGTCCCTTGTCTGAAGCGGCATCGAGGATGATTGGCAAGTACGGCAAGAGATGAGGGATCGAGGGAGGGAACTGAACAAAAATCTCACTGAAGGCGATGATTGCGGATTCGCGTGCTATACCATTCTTCTTGTCTTTCGAGGCCTTTTCCAGAGCCGGACAGATGGGGTTGCTGAGCAAGGTCAGTCCGTCCTTCTTGAGTAGATTGGCCAAGTTGGTCGCCTGGTCGAGACACTCCTGACTAGTCTGTGCGGTGAACAGAGCATTGAGTACCTGTTCAGCCATGCCGTGTGAGTCGCGCCTTTACGGTCGCGCGGATTTGGAGATGACTTGCCCAACCACGGTCACGTAGAGTCTCTGAGCCCTGGAAGCAGATATAAAGCAAAAGGACGATATGAAAAGCACAACAAGAAGTAGTGAGGCACTTGCTACCTGCTCTTTCTCTTTGTGATGCGCTGCCGCAAAAGAATCTCCTGCATCCAGCCTCTGAGAGCAACTTTTGAGAGGAGCTCACTTGAAATCTCAACTCCCGGTGCCTGATCCATGCTGCACGTGCCTTGCGGGCATAGTTACCGTTTCTGGCAACAAAATACCCGTCTTTCGACTTTCTGCGCGAATTCTCGCAGCCGCTGCACGGGCAGAGAAAATGTGCTACTGACTAGAGTACGCTGCGATTGTCCACCTCAACAAGTCCATCCACGTTCACCGTACGCTCAAGTCTGGTCAAAGATAACAGTCAGCGCTGACTCATTGACAGTCATATAATCATGGAGAACAACGAAGGAAAACTCGTCGATTTGTACGTGCCACGAAAGTGCGCTGCCACCAACAGACTCATCAAGGCTCACGACCACGCCTCGGTTCAGCTCAACATTTGCGATGTCGACGAGGAGGGAAAGATGTTGCCTACGCACACTACCTTTGCGCTCTGCGGATTCGTCAGGTAGGTCTCAATTTGCGAAGCACAGCTCGAAAGTCGTTCTTTGTCGTGTGCGTACCGCATGCTGCGGTAGTCTTGGCTATGCACGGGCATTACGCACACAGCAATAATACGAGTCATCGACGCTAGCAATATTATCGTGTCGTTGCTGACGAGCAATTAGGGAAAAGGGAGAGTCGGACGACTGCATCAACAAGCTCGCTACCCAGGCCGGTCTGCTTAAGAATGTATGGTCATACTCGCGTTAAGAACGCTGCACGTATAGTCTGAATGAAGAAATGGAAGGAGAAGACAAACAGACAGATTCCTAGGGTTGGGGAAGCGTACAGACGAAAAAGATTCTTACTAGAGTGCACTGAACATATTTTCATGGGCATCACTATACCATAATGTTTTTGCCAGTCGTTCTTGCCCTTGTCCATGACCTTGTCCACTCTTGCATGACGAGTACTTGTGAGATGTACTAGTGAGATCAATTGTCGAATCGTCTAATCTGAGCTTGAGGCTGCCACATAGTCTCTCCACACTCGCATACAATGGTAATAAGAATGCACATTCACAACGACTACCAGTCACGAACCAGCAGACTATGTGGGCTGCGTGATAATCTATGCGCGACTTGGTATGACCGTACAACGAATCGAACTGCTGAAAGACGCGAATGTACAGACCCATGAAGCTCACTTACTGCCCTGCCACATCAACTACTCAGGACCCGCACCCGTATCGGAGTACTTCCACTCCACGGCCGTCCCAGCGACCACCGACAACGACGCCCTGCACAGTCATGAAGACGGAGCTGGAGTAAGAAATCACCGAATCGCGTACCTTCGCGGCCGGAAATTATTGGGCTCGGTGATGACCTTGCCGAACGGTCACGTAGGCACGATATTCACTCCATCAGGCGCGACCACCGTGCTCGCGCAACCGGACTCCTCTGGGACTCTTAGAGACGCACATACACGCGTCCGAGCAGGTCGTCACGTGAACCGCAATGATGACCACGACGACGAGAACGACGGCATGGTAAATGGACAGCACGGCGAGGACGAAGACGAAGAAATGGAAGAGTTGAGTCGATGGACGCCCAAGGCCACTTTCAACACACTGGTCGAGTACGGCAATCATGCGTTGCCGAATGATACCAAGCTCGCGGACTGGTTAGCCCTGTCCAAAGCTATTCACGCAAAGCCCGGCTCTTGACTCGCTCGACGGCGCTACAATTGTACATTACACTCGATGAATTCGACTAAATAGATAGGTCGTCATATATATACTATACATGCATATGGATATAAATCAATCACAACTTGCTATCAATCTTGACGTCGACCTGTCGTTCGCGCTCGAGTGTCTGGCGCAAGCGGAGGATGGCGAGGTACTCGATGAGCCTCTTCTTGACGCGCTCGAGCCCGAAATGGTCCTCGTCGAGGATCCGCTTGGCCTGCTGAATGCTGGCGGCGGCGAGGTTCTGGTCCTGCGACGTCTTGGTCCACGGAATCTCGAGGATGTTGTCGAGGTACGTCCGAATGACCTGGTACTCTGCCTGCTGCGGCTGCATCCGCTTCAGACGCTTCAGTTCCTTGTCCGCCACCGTCTTGGCCTCTGCGCTCAGTTGGGCGGCATCAATCTTCTTGCGGTACTCGGCCGCGTCGTCCTCCTCCGATTCCGCGTCCTCCTTGTCCCCGTTCAGCTGCCCTAGTTCCTTCTTGATGGCGTTTAGCTTTTGCCGCAGAATGTACTCTTTCTGCTGCTTGTTCAAGTTCTGGTCCACCGTCGAACTAATCTTGCGCGACACCTTGATGGTGTTTAATTGTTTCGAGACGAGCTCATGCACGAGCTTCAGCCGCGCCGAAATGTCGAGACACTCCAGCACGGCAATCTTGTCGGCATTAGAGCTCTCGACAACCGAAACCATCAAGTCGCACAATTGACCCGCAGATTTCGAGTCAGCCTTGGAGATGAAGAGTTCTAGGCGACGAATCAGGATGGCGGGCAATTTGAGTCCCTTGAGTGTGGTGATGAGTTCCGTGGAGGATGCCTTGAGACTAGTCAATCTCGTCTGCGCCTCGGCGTCCCCCGTGACGATCGTCTTGTTGTCAAAGTGCTTTACCGTAGCCTCTAGCGCATGCGACGCATCGTGCCCCGTCTCGCGCACCGATAGGACCTGCACCCGATGCACGCCCTCAATCACCGCAATCATGCCGTCCTCGCCGCGTTCCACCCGCAGTACCTTGCCCAGACACCCAAACTCACCCAAATTCGCCCTCAACTCGCCCAGCGCGACATTCGTCTGATTGTCGTCCGCGGAATTCGTGGGCCCTCCAAGCTTTTGCGGCACACAGACCACCAAGTTGTGTCCATTGCCGCCGTTCGCCGCACGACTGAGCAGATTCGCAATGTCGCGGCGTTCAATCGCAAGTCGCAGCACGAGGGAAGGGAAGAGCACCGACTTGTTGAGTAGCGGCACGACCGGCAGCGTCCTATTATGATCCGTCACAGCCATGAATTCTGTCCTTGTGATGAGCGAGCCAGAATGCGCACCGAGATATAGTCTGATAAGTTTCGATTTATGATGAGTGGAATGCGTAAGCGGAGGCGACCTCATTGCATTCGTGGCCACCAAAAAGTGGAGGCGGGAGCATTGTCTGGGGAAAGCGGCAGGTAATTGTATGATATGATTTGTAAATGAGACAGTGCACATTGAATTCCATATATATGTACGTCTACTATATACGGGCAGATTTCTATATCCCTGAAGTTGATGATTATATAGACAGAGAAGCTCAAACTCTAGCACAAGATTGCCAGTTCATGTCCGCCTTTCGCGCATCACGGCAAGTTCAATCATCAACTTCCTGTTTTGCTCCTTCTCCAACTCCAACATGGATAATGCAGTGGCCTCGACCGTGCCTTTCTCAAAGGCCAGCTGCAACTGCTCGATCTGCTCATTCGCCAGATCCAGTGTGATGTCCACTTCCTCTGCCGATGCACGATAGATGGTCTTGTAGTGCTCCAACTCCAGCGTCAGTGATTCGATTTGTTGCTTGCACGCTGCACTACAGGCCACATGACTCCCTGCCAACGCTTCAGAAGCAGTTGTAGAAGCCGCTGTCGGAGACACGACTCGGTGCAGTGCAGACGTTTCTCCACTCGATGGTCTCATGTCGAGTCCTCCGATTGGAGTGGCCTGCAATTGCTTGCTGACGCGACGAATGGTCGCCATTGATGACATTTTCGAGTCATCTGCAATCTCCCGCCGCATCTGTTCTCTGCTTGCGCGACGATGACTCAACGAGACAAATTGTTCCGTGCTCGACGATATGCCGGATGAGGTTGGTGCAACTCGTGTAGCATGCTCTTCGTCCAGACCAATCTCCGAGCTCGAAAAGTGCATTGCTGTAGTGAAGTCCTCAACCAAGTTGGAATCGAAATCGAAAGAATGATTCGAGAAGCTCTTTGTCAAACCTTGAGACTCTCTTCGTCGAACAATAGTGGATGGCAGACGAGGAATGCCACTCGTTTTCCTTGATGTCAATGGCATCAGCAGTGACGACGATGTAGAAATGTTGCGTGAGTGTGCTGGTGAGTGACTAGGTGATTGATGTACTCGTGGAGAGAGTACTGGTATTTTCGAAGGAGTAATATTGCGATGTGATTGTGTGCTTGTGGTATTGTTGTTGTTGTTGTTGTTGTTGCTGCTGAGTCCTAGACTTGGCATTTTGTTCACAAAGATATCTGTTGTACATGTCAAATGTTCGTGGAGAAAAGGAGCTCTAGGCTCCGGAAGATTGGAGCTTGCTTGGGTGGGAGTCCGAACCATTGCAGTACCGGCACTCGTCAGGAACTGCTCAGACAGACTCCTGGGTATATTCCTCGTTTCAGTGGGCAGAGTCGGAAGTCCTTTACTTGTTCGATAAGCTCGAGCATCAAGTGTTAAACTTTCCACTGAAACGGCGCCCGCGTGACGATCGTAGTGGTCGAGGTCATGATCGACATGAATTGTAGCTCTTTTGAAGTTCGTTCTCAAGTCTGATACTTGGCTTTGTTCGACCGAGCTACCACTGCGGGACCGCTGGAGCGAGCTGGTCTCATCTGTGCTGCTTGGCAGGTGTACAAGATCTGGCGTGGCACTGAGATCGGAGTTCTTGATCGGAAATCTCGACGAGGGGGAAAGTGTTGTATGGTCTGTTGTGTATTGTGATTTTGTCACTGATGATAGACTGCCGAACCTGCTGTCCCCCGGTGGTAAGGATAGCCCAGAATTGAGGGAATTTTCCAAGTTCATTTCCCCGGCTACCTGAAAATAGTGATCAAAGTCGGCCAGTAAAATTTCCAGTGTGCTGACGAAACTGTTTCCCACAGTTGGCCCGACCAGAATTTCGTTCAGCGTCAAGAGAGCTTGAATCCTGGCTGCTTCGGCTGTAGCATACAATAGATGGCGACCAAGCCGTAGTGAACATCGCAGCAGAAATAAATTGGTCTTGGGCAAGTCCTTGAAAAGCTCGCGAGTTTGTGTTTGTCTTGGCCCAGAGTCCATGTGCTGGCAAGATTTAAGTCTCCGACAAACGCCATCTGGCAGTATTGGACCCGCCAATTTCTTGTTCACGGTCGTACGACAGTATAGTTTCAAAGAGTGTAGTGCGACTTTCGAAGGAGAGCCTGCAATTGCGAAGCTCTTCTTAGGGTCTTTTGCAATCATATTCGCCAGATTACTGATCTGTTTGGCCTCGGTCTGTGATGGAGCACTGAAGTCAGATCCAGGAAAATGCTCGAAACTGAAGAGGGAGTCTGCGAAGGCCTCCATACCCTGCAAATATCTTTCATCATTGCTGCCAAAGCTGAACAATGGAACTGATTTCTTCTTGCTGATCATGTGACTCGGAAAGGAGCGTTCTGTCAAGTCCGTATCAGTTCTACCTAGAGTAGCCAGGATTTTGGGGCGCGTTGGACTACCATCACTGAGCCTGCCTAAGAAAGAAGAGACGATTTTGGATGGAGAGGTTGGTCGAGATTTATTGCTTGATCTTCCAGTCGAGAAATTGCCATTGACCAAAGATTGCACAAACATATCGTGTATATCAATAATCATAGCACTGCTGTTTGCGAAAGGACTCAGCCACGAATCACGGTGTAATGCTAGCGCTCTTTCGAGTATCGTATCTCGCAGAATAGGTGACGAGGACACATCTCGACAGAGCAGGTCAATCTGATTGTGCGTCTGTACAGTGCAGCTCAGTAAATTCGAGTTGTTGGTAGCCACGAACGTACAGCAAGCAGTTCCAGACGCGATGTTATCCTGGCAAATCTTGTAATTGCTTTTCTTGTGTTCCAATTCTGATAGCCAACTTTCTTCATCGTAAACGTGGTACTCAATCTGCATATCTTGGTAGGTAGCGAGGTAACGTTCAGGAGTACATTGACGTGCCTCGTGCCTGACAGTGTTGACTTGACGTACGAATTTGGCAGCATCCGCCGACATGAGCGCTAATCTCCGATATGGTCGAGCAGTCCAATGTTCGGAGCTTACTCCCATGATCTCTTTCTTGCAAAGAAGATGCAAAGAGTCCTCCCCGTCAAAAAGAGAAAGGTCGTCCAGCATCAGGAAACCTCGATAACCTAGTTCATTCTTCTTGTTCAAAGATAGGATCTCATCTAAGCGGAGATTTCGAGCTCTTTTTAGGATAATCAAGCGATCCGCACATAGGATAAGAGAGCACAGGTGCCCATTACCTGTGCCATGTGTATCAGTACCTTGTGCATACGTGGGTACGACGTCAAGGCAATCGACGTGTGCGATTATTCTCAGCGAGCTCTTCACGAGATCCGACGGCCATGACGAAACCAACGCGGCAAGTTTCATGACGACTTCTTGGCTCGCCTCCACATGATCTCGCTCCATCAGACCGATTCGACGGACCGTGACCAAGGCTTCTTTGAAGAGTTGGTAAGCAGGATTTGCCTCTGTTATAACAGCTAGTATAGACGTGATCAGTAAAGAGTACCTCGGAATACGGGAGATAGGTTCCATAACCAGTTCACGTATTCCAATATTTGCACCAGCTGCTGCACGAGCATTCTCTGCGAATTCTTTGAATTTGGGTTGTCTCATTGCTGTTCGTAAGATTTGATCGAGGTCGCTGGAAGTTTCGAGGTAACGAGCATAGATCTTGCGAAAGTCTTTGAAAGCGTTGGTCAAGGTCAAGGCAAATTCAAAATCGCCAGAGCTCGACTCCAACGATTTTAAAAAGTCTTGGTTGAGCAGGACTATGGCATCAAGTGATGTTGGAAACAAGGCATTGGTCTCATATGTTCCCAGAATGCCACGCTGTTTACGCGAAGCAGCCCGCAATGGTAGCGCGTAGTCTTTCAGCAGATGCTGGAGACGGCCGACATAGGTTCGTTCCGTTGCGATGATCTCGTGCACAAGGTTTTCCCGCTTCTCGGAATTCTCCTGCTTGGGTGGTGATGGTATTTTGCTGACTTCCACGTTGCGCTCTTTGACGCTGACTGGTTTGGGTAACAAGTCTTGCAAGAAACCATCAAGAGGCATGACGACGTCAAGATCAAGACTTTTTGAAACTTTTGGACTCAAAAACGACGACATTTGCTGCGTTATGGATGCCGCTTTGATGTGTTCCATAACAGACGCTATGCGAGCAGCAATCTTAGCTGCAGAGGCCAGTGTTGACGATGACACCCATTCCAGACGAAGGATATGCTCCTTCGAGAGACTCTCCAAGTACGTCAGCATAATTGAGGCAAGGGCTTGCGTTACTGTGGCATTCCTGTTTGACGAGCTCGATAGACCAGCAAACAGGTCTGTATCGATATCCCGGTCCATGACACCATAAGGCCCAGCACGACTATAAATGTGGCCGTGAACCTTGATCCCTGCGATGGCCACATGACACACAACTACGCCAAGAATTGGGTCAGAACAGAGATATATGTTGTGGCTAGAAGCAAAGTAAGAGTTGTTGCGTAGATCTTCGAGCCCACATTTCCTGCCACTGCTAGGCTTGACCGTATCGGACCTCTTTGCAATCCTTAACGCTTGAACTGAATTCGGAGTGAGATTTCGAGATGATTTGCGCCTACCCGTGTGCGATGTGGTCATACCAGGCGACCGTATTGGGCCAAGCATCGGCATAGAGAGTGGACGCTGAGTCGCATGCATGTCGGACTCGTCGCCCTTCGAGGTATATAGCCGTAAAGTCCTAACTTGTTCCAACAGAGTATTCGTCTAGGTTGAAAACAGTGCTAACATCACATACTGCAAAACTCGCGGCCTCTTGTCGACATGTAGTGTTCACTAGACAAGCTTGACATCTATTCACAAAGACCAGTTCTTAGTCATGTCGTAATCGCACGAGACTAATGCTAAATTTTGTTGTCTTCAAAACAATTACCGGTACCGTGGGTTGGTTGCGCGCTCGTAGGCGCGGGATGAATTGCCCGTTTCCCTCATGGGCATGCGCAACAATTTCGGGAAGCTATACGATCTCCTCGCCTGCGACAACGTGAGCTGCGATAGTTTTCTGCAGTGGCGAAGGAGCAAATGCACACTCGTAAATTAATGTTTCACTGCTTGCATGAGAACAAATTTGGATTCTATCTACAGTATCCTGTCATTTGCTTTCCGGAATTTGCATCGTAGGCTCACGAAAGACGTGATACCTTGATTCGAGTAGTATAGCTAGGCATTCATCTCGTTTGCATGTGACAAGAATTTATCTTGATCTCACGCTGATGCGAGGTGTTGCTATTGCGTGAATGATTTCAAAGCGCCATACACGTTGAAGAGCGATGAGTTACGTTGCCGCGCCACAACGTTGCTTTCTATGGTGCGAAGAGGTCTCCCAAGCTGTATTAAAGTCCAAGATTGTCAATGTAATCTCTCGACTCGAATATCAAAGAATCGAATCTCTAGAGGTCGAGGACATCTGTGCGATAGACGAAAGATTGTCGTAATGCCTGCACGTAACGATCCCGTAGTGATCAAGCTCTGAGCGGAGCTGGGACGAGATCTTGGCCGAACGCATTGAGCAGCGTATTCCGTGCTATGTAAACTTGCTTGCTAGTGAGTACTCAGCCGCGAGCTATGTAAGGCATGCTCGGTACGCTTCGCCGCTCGCTGGTATTTCCAGCGTATTCCGGATGCCGAGCAGCCGTAGGCAAAATACTAAGAGCCCGAGCACGTCTGATGGCCTTTCCAAGACGCCTCTGATTTTTGCTCGAGAGCCCAGTCTGTTCACGGGTACGGATTCTTCCTAGTTCCGTGGTAAATTGTGACAATAAATTGAACGACTTGTACTCGTCCATTGGATTCACTTGATTTTCCTCAAACTTGTCCATCACGTAAGACTGTCTTGTCTTCTGTTGCAGCGGCCTCTTGGCCTCGAAAGAAAGATCGGCCGGAGAATATATCATGCCTCTAGTATTCAATGTTGTTTCATATCTTTTGAGATCTTCGTTGGGTATCTCGCCCTGCAGGGTAGTCCGCTTATCTCTTTGTCGAGCAGACTCGTATGATTTGAATTCAGCACTGATGGAGTCTAAAGGGTTCTCTGTAAACTGTGGAACTGACAATTTCTTTGCACAAAGTGTGGCAGATGTGGTGAACAACCTCCCCGGAAGGGACATGCTCTTCGTGAGCGTTTGAACTTGCATTGCTACACCTCCGCTCAACCTATATAGGAAGATTACTTCAAGTCTCTTGCTTAACCCTTTCATGCCATCGTCTAGGCATATGCATTGAGTGCCAGAACGGTCGAGAATCATTGTGAAAGGACAGTACACGTATCGTGTGAAAGGAACTGTGGATCGACAAGTACGAGCAGCCGAGATAAGGATCGCATGTGCCACTTCGCTTCCGGGAGAAGCGGTTATGAACGAATGCACCGGCCCATTGCGAATGCTAGCTACTGTACATGTACATGTAGGTACAGACATAGTCTCTCTGAAAGACTGTTCGACTGTTCGACTGCTCAGTTGCTCGATTGCGTGGGTGTGGTAGTCATATAAACATCAACAAAATCTACTTTTGCGAGACTCGCAATCCAGATCAGGCTTCAAAATTGTTGGCTGCAGCTATTGGTGAAGCTCACTCAAAGCGCAACCAGATTTGAGCTTGTCTGCATTGCAGTGGAAACAATGCCTGGCATTTGATGTCAACTAGGGAAGAGCCTCCAAGAAAAAAGCAAAAGTGAGAAACTAGCTTCCTATAATGAAACTGAACTGAGACCGAATCAGATCCACTAGTGGCACGTCCAGGCCGATACGCAACCCAATCGAGTCCACAGATACCGAGAACTGCTGCCACCCAAAGTCAACACCCCCAGCTACTCCTCGTAAGGACGCGCGAGAGTCGCCATCTAAGGCACAAATGACTGATTCACGACGCCGATCAGCTCGGAAGTCACGAAACGACGAGCTCAGGGATAATGAACAGAATGTCGCCGACCTCGCAGAAACGAAGTCAACGCCGACCAGGAAGCACTCGCATCGCAAGATCACAACCTCAGTCGTCAACGATGATGACGAAAGCATGCACGAGGACGATGCGACTCAGACAGAACTGGATGATGGCATGACAGCCGAGGATGAGCAGGCACGACCATCTGCGACAAACCGTGCTCGCTCTAGTGGGTTTTCATTCGGCGCGATGGCTAGTCTACTGTCTGGTCAATCCAGCCAGCTTAAATCATTGCTACATTCTCTTCGCGAACCAGACCCCTCTGTACAACTCATTGCTCTGAACGAGTTGGCCACTACACTATCTATGTCCACTGAGGAATCTCTAGCAGGCTACATACAAACCGATGCGTTCGTTGTCGAGCTGGTCAGTATTATGCGGGGTCCCAACGCTTTCGGCGAAGAAAATCCCGACATGATGTTGTTAGCTTGCAGATGTCTTGCAAATCTGATGGAAGCTTTGCCCTCTGCAACTGCCAATGTCGCCTACGGCGGTGCAATACCTGTATTGTGTCAGAAGCTGCTGGAAATTGAATTCATAGACTTGGCCGAACAAGCACTCAGCACATTGGAAAAAATCAGCAAAGATTATCCTGGCTCTGTCGTCAGGGAGGGTGGAATGGCCGCATGTCTCACTTATCTTGACTTCTTCAGCACTAATGTACAGCGCATTGCAGTCAACACTGCTGCGAATTGTGCTAGGAATATCCCACACGATTGCTTCGCGATGGTGCGTGATGTTGTGCCAACACTGCAAAATGTAATTCTTGGAACAGATGCTAAGGTTGTTGAGGCAGGCTGTCTTTCACTAACTCGTCTTCTTGAATCTTTTCGTCACAATTCTGAGAATTTGGAACAGCTCTTGAATGCGGAGGTGCTCGGAACGATCATGAAAATACTATTGCCTGAAGCTCAAAGCGGGACGAATGTCCCAGAATATATCAAGACCAAGTTTCTGCGTATTCTTGGCCTTGGTGCCAAAGTTTCAACAAATATTGCTTCACAATTGATCAAACAGGATTTGACAAGAGTGTTATATCAGCTTCTCACTGGTTTGGCGACTCCTAATACCTCTGCTGAGCTGAAACAAAACTCTGTTCTTGCACTCCAGGCCCTGATACATTTGTCTCGCGAGCAGGTCGCAGAAATTCTGAATCTTATAGTCGAAGTCCTGCCTGGTCTACCCAGGGGCGAAAACTTTGCAGAACTATCATCAAAAGAACTAGGTATCCAGGACTCGCGATCATCAGACTTCGAATCTTTATGTTTCGCGGAGTATGAGCAGTTTGTGACAGTCATGTTGCCAACTCTGATCGATATATATAATTCGACAATCGATATATCGCTGCGCAGGATTACCTTGGTAGCCCTCCAGAAGATATGTTACAACCTTGATCAGAATGTATTGCGACGAGTCGTAACAGATGTATCACTTGCAGTCTTCATCACCGGTGTACTTGGCGCACATGATTTGCATCTGGTCCTGTCAGGCGCCCGGATAGCTACTATGCTGTTGGAGCGACTAGCGGATGTATATGCCGAAAAGCTTGCTATTGAGGGCAGTGTCGCGGAATTGAACATGCTGGAGGGAAAATTTGGGTCGATGGCCACTCGTGAGATCCCTAAGAATGTTCTCGAAGAATTCAAATCACATAGAAGTCACAGGACCAACCACTTGCATTCCTTGACGAAATCTGATATAGACCCTGAAGCCATGCTCTCGGACAACGGCAAGGAAGCAGGGGAACACATGGTCGATGAGGACCAGCTTGATGAGGGCGAAGATGACGATGATGATGAGGATGACGATGAAATTGATGCTGATGACGACGACGACGATGAGGACGACGAGGAAGATGAGGATGAACTCGACGTGGGCGAAGAAGAAGACGATCAAGAGGAGGAAGAAGACGTAGATGATGCTGAAACATCAAACGAGCTTGCTAATACATCCACCAGTCCACCTACGCTAACGCGAAATGACACAGCTACGTACACTGACTCAAAAGAGATGAGCGACATTTCCTCCCGTGCTGGACATCACCCGTCATCTCAACATACTACTAGCACGGATTCTATCATGCCTATTTTGATTGGCAGACAGGCTGTACGATTCAAGACAGTCTATCGTGAGCTGGTAGGGGAGCACGAATCAGAAAGCCATATAGTGCGGCGGCTCAAGTTAATCGCCAATGGTTTGTCTTCAGCGAACGAAGGCCCAGCATACCAAGATCTTGCAGAAATGCTGCGCAATGAGACCGAAGTATCCTCATACAACCTCAAATCTAGTGGCCTACTCTTTGCTTTGTTACAGTCCATGGCCGATACCAATCCCGACAAAGAGCAACATCGACGGTTTTTCCTCGAGTGCTGCATGAGCAATTCATGTTTCGAAATTTTAGTTCGAAAGCTGCAAGAACTGTTATCGCGTGCTGAAAACTTTGCCGTTGCCAGTACCTCAATGGGCGAAGAGAAGCGATCAGCAAATATTCTAGCCAAACAGTTGCGATTGAAGCTCGTTGCAGACGAGACGTCCGACATACCGAAGCCCTATCGCAACTTGATGGTATCTATCCATGCTATAGCTACATTGAAAGCTTTGGACGATTATCTCAGACCGCGACTGATGGCTGTCAATAACACGACCGGCACTCAAAGGTCGAGTCATCCAAGCACACCTACGAGTGCCTCGACGATGAATGCTGGCGTCTTGGGGAGGGTCCCCGATGGACTTCAGGGAGCCCTCGCGCAATTAGCTGCTGCCGGCACTGCCCTACCAGAATCCATTCGCGATCGTTTGGCTAGTCTGGGAGTCGATCCTTCAGCCTTTCGGTCGCAGGCAAAGAGTGCCCAGGAAGGTGAACAGATTCAGCCTCCGAAGGACGAGTCAGAAAAAGAAGCTGATAATGCTGAGACTGTTTCGTTGGAGGTAGCGCCGGAATCTTTGCGAGATCAAGCGCAGGCCGACAGTCCTCGCGCCTCTGTTGCTGTGCCTTATACGCCAAACCCCGCATCGAATTCTGCGACTAAGCGTCCTGATATGACGCCTACCTCTTCTGGCATGAAATCGACAGATCGTGTTAGTTCGACAACAAAGGCACCCATGAGCTATGCCGCCGCTCTATCAACAGCTCCAAAAGACTGGCACTTGCAATTCGAAGTAAATGGTGTGATTATTCCTTACGAAACGACAATTTTTGGCGCTGTGCACAGCAGCATCGCGGTTGGAGATGCTTCTATACATGGTCGGCCGTCTTCCTCTGTCTATCAGATCAATTTCAAGAAGGTTCGCGGCCCAGCGCCGATCGCTAGTTCTGTCTCTGTCGAAATACCTGATTTCGGACAAGTACCAAAATCTGTCGAACAGGAGATCGAGGCAGCACCGATATTGCAACTTCTTGATGTGCTCCATAGCTTGAACGTGAATTGGAGAGATCTACTACTCGAAAAATCTCATACGATCGTACAGACCTTGCCGGACTCGTCTTTCGTCAATACCAAATTGACTGCCAAGCTCAATCGACAGCTAGATGAACCACTGATCGTGGCATCTCAGTGCTTACCAACTTGGTCGCAAGAACTACCTCGGTATTATCCCTTCTTATTCCCATTCGAAACGCGCTATCTTTTCTTGCAATCGACAAGTTTCGGATATTCTCGATCAATGACCCGATGGCAAGCTGCTGCCAAGAAAGATCGGACAGATAGTCGATCATTCTTGGGCCGACTTCAGCGACAGAAAGTGAGAATTTCACGACCACGTATGCTGGAAAGTGCCATGAAGGTAATGGAGCTGTACGGCTCAAGTCCTTCAGTTTTGGAAGTCGAATATTTCGACGAAGTTGGGACAGGGTTGGGGCCTACTCTGGAGTTCTATTCTGTTGTGTCGACAGAAATTTCGAAAAAGAAGTTCAGTTTGTGGAGAGATCACCACGGCTCATCCTCACAAAGCGAATATGTCTTCAGTCCTTCCGGCTTGTTCCCTGCACCGCTGCCAATCTTCGAGGACAACGAGACTTCAGAAACAACGAAGAAGACCCTGCTTCTCTTCAAAACGATCGGCACGTTTGTCGCAAGATCGATGATTGATTCTCGGTTGATCGACATTCCCTTGAATCCTACATTCTTCCGTCTACTTAACAACTCAAATTCACTACCACCCACAATCGGTGCAATTTATGGTATCGACAAGGACTTGGCGAAATCACTCTCACTGGTCAACAAATTCGCCGCAGCGTATCAAGATCTAGTTGACGAGCTTGGAGAGTCTTCTGATGAACTCATTGCTTCCGCGACTGATATCAAAGTTGATGGTGTCCGAATAGCAGACCTCGGTCTTGACTTCACTTATCCCGGAAGCCCTGAAATAGAGCTGATGGTGAATGGCGCACAGACGGATGTTACGATCTTCAATGTTTCCAAGTACCTTGAAAAGGTAGTGGATCTCACCATAGGATCTGGCGTCCTGCGGCAACTGCAGGCATTCGAAGAAGGCTTCAGTCAGGTCTTTCCATACACGGCTCTGCGTGCCTTTACTGCTCAAGAATTGACAATGTTCTTTGGCCGCTCGGAAGAGGACTGGACCACGAAGACTCTACTAGAGTCCATCAAGGCGGATCACGGCTACACGCTGGACTCTTTGACAATCAGAAATCTCGTCCTTGTGCTCTCTGAGATGACAGAAGTCGATCGTCGCGAGTTCCTGCAATTCATGACGGGAAGTCCCAAGCTGCCGATTGGAGGTTTCAAGAGCCTCACACCACAATTTACAGTCGTGTGCAAGCCGCACGAAGCGCCGATGACTGCCGACGATTACTTGCCGAGCGTCATGACTTGTGTCAATTACCTCAAGATGCCGGATTACTCCGGCATCGAGGTCCTCAAGGCCAGATTGTTCACGGCCATGCGCGAGGGCGGCGGATCATTCCACTTGAGCTAGACTCTTGATAAAGACCGCAAACACACACACACACCTACTATTTCCGCTCGCATCACTCATCATGTTTGGCAATGTTATTTCTCATTGAAGCCATGGTAGACTAGTTTGAGCATAGTTCAAGTATTATGCATTCGCAGCAATGAAGCCGTTATCATCACAATTTTGAGCATATCCATCTTACCTTTTATGGAAGAGCTAGAATAAATGTTTTGTGCATACTGGGAAAAAAGTGCTTTGAAAAGCCACTCAATGGGTCTGAACCTTACTCCCCTGAATCATCCTGACGCATGTACGTCACCAAGATTTACCCCGTGTCCCGCTCATCTCCTCCCGTCCTGTTCACACCGCACGTCCTAAAAGTCCCGTACTCCCCGAAAAACATGAAAATAAACTTTTTCTTACATTGTATTCACTCCGTCTCGCGACGAGTCAATGGAGATTCGCAACTTTTTGCATCTCCTCCGCCCACTACCACCACCACGACGCATTATATATGTAGTGCAGACGATATCGAGCACACCATTTGGGGGAGTCCTGTCTTAACCCTCCAATCCGCCACCGATGCCGCCGTGTTTCTTGTAGTGCGCGTTCCAGCCGGGCACGAGCACCTCAAAGGCGTCCTCGCGGATATCCGGTTCGCCGGCGCCGACGTCGAGCTCCATGCAGGGGATGGGTCCGGCGCCGTAGAATCGTGGTTTGAGCCAGGTATTGTCCTTGGTGGTGATGTACTCTTTAAAGACGCGAAAGACGCCCTCGTCCTGGTCGACGTTGAGTTCCGAGTGCGTGAATTCCTTGACGAGGTTGGCGTGGATGAATTGCACCGCGCCGGTGTGGTCGTGCTGGACCATGGTGTTGCCGCAGAATCGGTCCTGCCAAATCAAGCCGCCGCACGTCAGAAAAGTCGGAATCATGTAGTATTCCTTGCGCAGCGCCTTTGACGCGAACCGCAGCGTGTCCTTGTCGCCATTGATGAGCTGGAAGTAAAAGTCGCCGTCGCGGTTGAAGTGGTTCGCAAGCAGCAGGACGTCCCACCGCAGTTCCTTGTTGAGCAGAATCTGACCAGACTCATTCTCCCACTCGTCCACGATCGGCGTGTCCATGATGGACCAGATCGGGTTCGTGTAGTGAGTCTTCCAAAAGTCCGGGAAAAACATCGTGCCCGTACGCAAATAGTCCTTGCTGTCAAAGAGATAGGTCGGATCGCGGACCGGCATGGAATCGCTGTCGAGGTAGAGAATCTCCTTGAAGGCAGAGTTGATCATTGCCGCCGTCTTGATGTGGAATGACTTGCCTCCCTTGCCAGCCTTCTTCTTGACTGGAAACAGATTATCCGAACTGTCGAGATTTCTGACGCCGACACCACTACTCGTCAGATTCTTGATGTCGGACGCGCTCAACTCGCCCTCGAGGTAGTGCACTTCCACGGGCAATTTGCATCCATACTCCTTCAACATGCTCAGCGTAGTCCTGATGCCGAGCAGGGTATTGCGATTGCCTCCGACGAGCACGATGCCGCGACCGTCAAAGTTGGACTTTTGACTGGACCACGAGGGCATGGTGAAGTTGACATAGTCCATCCACTCCTGCTTCTTGTTTTGCCAGACTTTCGGTGGCGCCTCTGCCCAGAAATTCTCATGATCGACAGAATGGAGGTAGTCAATGTTGCGCTCGATGCTCTTCCGCGTCTGAGGGTCCAGACTCTCGGCGTCCCTGACGTCAATTTTCTTGTTTAATTTGTCCAGGAGCACCTTGATCTCGGACATTTCCTCGTGCTGCGCTCGCAGCAGGTTGGTCATTTCGTTCGGCAGCCCCGAGACGGACACATCGTGCGCGAAACTACGGGCATTGTCGCTGAAGAGGTAGCTGAAGCTCGCGAAAATGAGCAAGAGTGCCACAACAAGCGTGGTGCGACTGTTGAGCCGCCTGGGCGAGAGACTTCCCATGCGTTGTTTCGCTCGATAGAGTTGTTCGTCACCGTCACTCCAAGGAAAATCGCCGCTGTGTCTGCTATTCACCATATACCGAGGGCCTCGCAATAGTGGTGTAGTCCCTCTCGCAGACTTGTGTGCGAGGGTATCACCAATTCGTCCAGAGTCGTCCGTGGACTGTTGTCAAAGTCAATGAATGTGGACTCCTTCAAAATTCAGGAAGAGAATTGCGAACAGTGCCAAGCGAGGCTGTGTACCATGACTGGCCAGTATACAAGCACAGCAAGGAGCATAGAAGAGACGATTCGCCAAGTCCTCGGTAGGTAGCTGTGTACTCCTCGATGTTCTCGCCCTTGTGCGTCGTGTAGCTCGGGTTGCTCGGAGATTGGCGGAAACAGTGGCTGAGAATGTGGCTGGTGAACCTTTTCCAGTTGCGTCCTTGCACGTGCAACTCTGTCGTACGCCTCGGCTTGCAGTCTGGTAACTTCCAAGGGTTGTTCTAGATCGGTAATTCACTCCTACCGGGTCGGATAGCTATGAATGCATGCATCCGACCCATTTGAGGCGTTTCCCGACCCAAAAC